>VHZZ01004339.1:63116-87001 GCA_009801015.1 Silene noctiflora | reverse complement strand
TCTTAAGTATGTTATTATTTGCCCTTAATATTTACAAATTATTTATTATTTTATAAACGTTGTAAAATTAGAATTATGTGATATTTATTTGTTGCCTAAAATATCCTAACAATAAACGTTGAAATTTAAAATTTAGTATCAAGTTTGATTTTTAATTGTTGTTTCATTTATCTAGAAATTCAAAAGGCCAAAGTTTAATGTTTGTTATACTATTTGCATTTAATGTTTCAGATTTTTTTTCTATTTTTTTTAATAATAACTACTGATGTGACTTGCTAAAATATAATGGTGAATGAGATACTTTTTACTTGCCTTTTTATTTATTTTTTATAGATAAATGAATTAAATCAATGTCATCTTATAGATTGATAATACATGTCACATTAATTCGTCATGTCACATTCTTTTAGTTAGTCTTTTAATTAGATTTTATAGATAATTATCATGTCCTTTTACTTTATTTTACCAAAAATCAACTACCTTTTTATAAGCCAATTTGCCAAAAAAATAAATAAAAAAATTATACTCAGCTCTAATTTCCAGTCACTTTTTCAGTAACCTTTTAAGCTTTCAATAACTTTTCAGTTTTTAGCTATTTTTTTAGCTATTTTTTCCAAATAAAGCCTCAGTTTACTCCTATTTTTCACCATAAAGTTTTACACAAAGTAATATAAGCTAAAAGCCTAAAAACGTTTTGGGAGAAACGGTTTATCAATAAATTATTGGAAGACCATTCAAGAATTTGAGGATTATTTTTAAATTTTTTAGAATTGGAGCTATTTTTTAAAATAAATAGTTACGTATTTCATACTTGATTCACAAACCTTAAAATTGTTTTGACGTTATATAATGGTAGAGCTGTTCATGGGTCATACACTCATATCGCCCGATAACCCGGCTCATCCGACCCTTATATTTTAGCGGGCTTGACACAAAATTTTCTAAAAAATGAACTGTGGCTTGGATAAGCCCGACCCGATTAAGTAAATGGGCCGGAGTTGAGTAAAAATGTACCATAATTCGTGATCAGGCCTCCACCACCGAAGTTGTCGTTTTTCCTTCACCGACGACGTCATCTCCTTCAATCCACAAGCAAGGTGCCTGTCCTCACGCCGCCGTCGATGGCACCCTCTTATCTCAATCGACGTTTGACACCAGCCTTCCCATCCACACACGCTGCTTATCGCCCTGCCTTCCACCAATACCATCGCCTAACTAAGAGCCCAAAACCCTAAATAAAACAATGAAAAAGTGATTTTTTTTTGAAAAAACAATTTACTTGATCATTAGTTTGCATTTTAACAAATTCAATACCTGTTATGATCTAAGATTTCCATCGGTGATTGAATAGTTTGATTGATTGGGATAAATAATCGAGAGAATTAGGTTTAGAAAATATTTTTAGTTAGGGGTAAGCAAATGGAAACAATTACACAAAAAGTACCGAGTTGAGTAAAAATGTACTGCAAAAATAAATTACGTAATTGTTTTATATTATGAATAAAGATTATTTTTAAAAAAAAAAAGCATATTTTTATTTAATAAAGTCGAACCTATACCGCTGTCTTTCGAAATATCTCCTGCTAATTAAAAATTGATTGTATTTCCAATAGGCGCATATATTCAAAACACCACTAATTACGGTGTATTACAAGTTACAATAATGTATACATCCAATCTTTACCTCTACCTTTATATGTATTCTTTGATTCTTTCCCTATTCATATACTCCCTCTTATTCACCATTTTCTTCCCATTTCGTTTTTGCACAAGAAATAAGAAATTGCATTTGAACCACAAAAAACACACTACCCCACATGTTATTGAATTTGGACCACACAAATCAACCCAAATAAGGAAATATGGAAGAAAACTTGAATAATCCGTTTAAGGAAATAGAGAAGAAAATGGTGAATAGGATGGAATATATTATACACCTAACTTCAAATTTCAAATCAAGGTATGGGATATAAAAAATATTTTAAATTGAAGTCATTCTATACCGAATACGTAATTAACAAGTAAAGTTTAGTGTTACGACCTATTAGCCCATGGGCCGCTCGACTTGTGACTAAAGGGCGGGTAAGGGCAAGGATAATTGACCCATAATTCTGACCCGACCCTCCCACTATAGTGTTAAAGGACAACTTTTTTCTTTACGGCCCGGCCCAAGCCCACATTTGAACAACTCTATTTAATGAGCGAATTTATTGTATGTTAAGATAAAATAGTTATGGTTTAAATACCGTTTAATTATGAAAATCGATTGATTACGATTTACGAAAGAAGATAGCAAAACATTAACAAAAGAAATTATGATTTAGAAGCATCGACTAGACACTCGGTAAATCCCCTATATACAAAAAAGATTAACAAAGCTAGAATTTTCCCGCCTAAGTTTTGCGCCTAAGACACATTCTACTATCTACGAAGTAATATTTAACCTTTAACTAATTGGTTCCCACTAATCAATCTTTGTTATAATACAATACTATCCCCTAATTAATTCTATACCATAACTGTTTTATGTTTATATTATAATTTGTAAACAAATGCAATTGCAATATTTATAGTTATTCTTTGCCATATATAAAAATTCTCAAAAAGTTTCCTTCGATTCACCATTTACTTAAATAAGAAACAATTTTTCCTCCAAACTTCATTTATTACTAAAATAAAGAAACAAATGAACATTAAATATAACTGTTATTATTAGATTCGTGAAAATAAAATATTATTAAAATAAGTTGAGAAGTTTACTAAGTGAAATTATTAACTTTGCGATAAAAAAATCATTAATATATACGAGTACATTTCATGACATTTTAAATGTAAAAATAAGTTGATGACAACATTTTAATTACAACTTTCTCTAACACAACACTCTATAAATACCATGCTGTAGCATGAGATCTATACTAGTATTAAATACATGATTTTTTTCATTATATTGAGACGCCGGCAATTGTTTATGCAATTAGGAAGGTATATAAAGGAATGACAGAAAAATAATTATACTTTGCATAAAGACAGAAAACAAAGTTTTGTGTGTTAAGAATTACAATTGTGAATTTAATTTAAAATCTGTTACTGATTTGAGCAAAAATACCCCGCTAAACATCAAGCGATACATAACATATAAAACTACAACAACTCTGCCATACGTTCGTCCAATAATATAAGACCGGCCTAAAAGAAAAATGATAGAAAATTAACATTTAACCATATTTATATTTAAATTTTACTCTGATAAGCAATGAATAATCTACATAGTATAAAAGGCAAGTCTTTTCTTGGCTTCCCATTGGCCGATGGGTTTGAGAGAATTTGCAGCATATGGGCCCCACCATGATTTATATAACTTTTAATTACCTTCCCCCCCTCTACTCCTCTTAATTAAACTTAAATATCGATTCTTAAAATTCTTGAAATTTAAATGTCGTGATTAGAATTTAAATTTAAGCCATTTATTAAAATTTCGTTTGTCTTATTAACTATTAAATGTTACTCTATGAAATAATATCAAATCTGATATAAGTCATCCATCAAATTCTACGATGATGTTAATCAAGAGTTGAAAAAGATAGTTACGGAAAATACAAAACATTAATAAAATAATGACTCGAACAATGATAAAATCTCAACAAATAACCGATTCAAACAATGATAAAATCATAATAAAAAATATTAACAAAAATACTAATATTTTGAAAATAATCAAAACTATGCTGCAACAAAAATATAAATAAAAACTTAAAAAAAAAAGAACATACATTGAAAATTAAAGCAAAGACTTTACAAAATATAAAAAATCCATAGATCTCCTTCTTTATCATTTGCATGAAATACTTAAATAAAAAATTTATCAAATTAATTAAGCTTGGAATTGCTCAATTGAAATAAAAAAGAAAAAAAGTAAAGAAAAAATATTGTACAATAAGCCTGAAATAAATAAAAATTACACTGAAAAATTGCAACACTTTTTAATAAAATTGAATTAAGTAATAAAATAAGACTAAAATTTTCTTTAAACTGATAAAATAATAATTAAAAAATAAAATACAAAATCATACATGTGAGATGTGAGGACTTAGGAGTATCAATGTATCATATTCAAGAGATTAAATATGGTGTACAAATTTTCAAGATAAGGGATTGTTAAAGAAATTTTCAAGATAAGAGATTGTTAAAGAGATGTGAGAGATGCTATGTGAGTGCATGGTGAGTTGCTGAAAGACGAGAAAGATAGTAAAGGGTAGATAGGGTTTATTTTCAAGTTTTTATATGAATATTTGAATATGAAGGTCTGATAGGGTTCATTTAATTTGGGCGTAGGCCGCATGACTTATGGATCAATATGAAATTCGTTCAAACCCATTACTGAAAATAAATTCACCTATATGTTGCCTATTATTTTCACAAATTTTTATTTAACACGGATGTATTTGTTTTGAGCTTGGTACGGGTCAAGTAGTATCGATAAGACAAAAACACGATGCATTGGCTAAACAACAACTTTGTCTTATATGCTTAAGTGGGATTATATTTGATATGTTGTAATGTTAAGACGGATACCTCCATCTTAAGGTAGAATAACTTTTTTTTTGTTTTTTTTTTTGTATGAGCTGTTATTTTTTACGGAGTAAAAATTTGCGTTGAAGATAATAATTTTCTAATTATTTTATGGAGTCATTGTTTGTTCATATATGGTAAATATAAATTATTATTTTATAATCTTTTTAACATTAATTATTAGTGTAATCTTTTTAACACATACTTGTGATGGTGTGACCTGCATTTTAATGAAATTTTATAATTTATGAAGTATATGTAATAATGATAAGTTTACAAGTTTGAATGTTTAATAAATAGATTAGGTCGGTTTAAGCGTGCATAGGTTAATTCTTATTTTATTCCATCTACTAAATAATAATTTGTACTAATTGAAAATTGAGTCACAATTTTATTTTTTATATATTTACTGGTAAAAATTTTCATTTTTCCCTATGTACAATTGTAATTAAATGAAAAACGGGTGTAATAATTTGTAATTTCACTAAYTATATGATAATTTTCGTCTGAATAATTTTGTTTATACTTAAGTCAAACTTCTTTTAAGTCGCCTGAGCAACTAGACCGAGTAGACACTCAAATTTAGCTGACAAGAGGGCATATCTTACTATAACAATTATCCACCCAATTGACATTAAATACTTCCTCCGCATAAAAGTGTTTGTCTACCATTTATGCTAATTGTAAGTGAATTTTATATAGTATATATGGATTTTTCTAACATGCTGCATATTGTAGAGAATATTTCAAGTTTTGTTTATAGCATTTAATTGAGTTTGTATTAAAATATAAAATAAATATGGTCGAATAATAAATAATACTATTTTGTATGTGTTTATATCATGATAAAAAATAATTATATATACCCTATGTTTTTTTGTTTGACGTTTTGTTTTTGGAGGCTAGGCAACAAATTAATTTTTTTTTTTTCTACAAAAATATAGTAGTTTAAAAAATATAAAAATTATACCATTAAATTCCATATAAAAAGAGCTTTCATATGGAGGGGATAGTTTTCAAACAATTTTTCGATAACTATAATTATTGTAGTGTTTCAAGTTATAATTATTTGGAATTTTGTTTTTAATATGTATGCATTTGATTAAATTGTTGCCTATATAATCCCGTGCAATTTTGTTGCACGGGTATAAAACTAGTATAGAGTATATATTTGTAAGGCATCAATTTTTTATTTATTTATTATTATTATTATTATTTTTTTTTTGCAAGTTTATTAACTAACTAGTTTTACGCCCGTGCAAAAAATGCACGGGTTAATTTTTTTAAATTGAAAAAATAAATAAGAAGGTGAATATATTTAATAAAAATATGATTTTAGTATTACAATTATACCAATRTAAAAAGTAAAGAGAACTTGTATGCTTAACTTAGACGCAATTAAAAACAACGCATTGGGTCGACATTATAAAAATGAACAAATACTTATTTAAGACGGGTCAAATATATATGTGGGATGAATAAGACAAAATAATAGCATTATGCAAAGGAAAAATAAAATATTTGTGCTATATACACAAGGGGTTGATATTGACCCGTTTTAAACTTAAAACGGATAATAAAATATAAAAATATGTATAGATCTGAAAATTATACTTCACGGTTTAAATCATAAGTTCTTAACCATCCTAATTAACCCAATTATTATTGGCCAACCTCTAACTACCCGAAAAAAATCCGACCATATAATATAAACTCCGACCCTCTTACTACTAAAAAAAAAAAAAACTCTCACCATATATGGGGTTGATTTTTTCCGCATGCAAAATAATTGTTCAGAATTTTTTTTCCAATAATTAATTTTAATTGATCTTTTTTTTTTTGTTTTGTTTTCCATCAAGATATTATAATTTGAGTCTCCGTGCGAAATTTAGTGTATAATTATATAATTTTTTTTGTCTATATTTTATTTGTTATTATTCATTTTGTTTGTTATTTTAAAATTTATTAATTTGTAGTCGTTGAACATATCAATTTATGTACAGATTTTTCGTTTTTAATTTTTCGTATTTTCTTGTTTAGCATAAAGTTTTATGTAAATAAACTTGTTATCATAAACTTAGCATATGAATATGAATATTTTGAAATCGGAAATCACGTGAAATTGGAGGAGAGAGAGTAATTAAATGGGAGAAATAATTGTGGGTCYCATTTGCCCTAAAATTAAGCGGCCAATAGAAAACATCTAAATGTTTTGGCTTTTATAGATAGAAGATTTTGTTGAACTTTTCGTTCTTGCGCCAATCTTATGTATAAAATGGATCTGTGCAACAATTTGAGATGATTTGGGGCGAACAACTAACAGTAACTAACATACGAAGTACTCCGTATATGGGTTGAGCAAGTGATTTATGGCAAATAACATGTCTGACAAAGGACTGATGGAAGTTTGGTTCGAATCCACTTCTAAGCGGGTGAAGGGTCCAATCCAAAAGGATGAGCGAGTTCGGTTCGAGTCTTGATCGATCGGATAGATCTATATGCTTTTGAGGTGTAGCGCAGTCTGATAAGCGAACTTATTTTGGATACAAACACTACAAAGGGTCACAAAGGGTCACAAGTTCAAATCATGTACTCCTTGACAACCCAAAATAATACTTCAAATATGATCGAACACATGAAAGATTTGTAAAATGGGCAACACAAGAGAGGAAAATTCAACATAAGCTTTATTATATGTTAATCCTCAATTTCACATTTTTCTAATTGTATTTGTTTACAAACATATGTTATACACATTGTATTCAATCCACTATTTGTGTTGTTGCTCGCATTTATAAAACACTCTCGACTTAATTTATCAGTTGTTTTATTATTAGCCACTAAATACATTGCAATACCATTCCTAATTTCCTATATAGGATAACACGAGTTTTTGATAATTTTTACTTTGTATAAAACACTCTCGAATTAAATTATCGTTTGATTTATTTATTAGTCACTAAATACAATGCATTTTAGGTACAAAATATCATGAATCTCAAACAAGGAAACATTAAATGCATAATAATCTCTTGATTCATTGCTCCCTAGTACATAGTCTACATACCATTATACCAAAAGTGAAATCTCAATTGATTTCACTCAAATTCTTTAACATTTTTCAACATCAGAAAATCAGAAAAATGTCATGTTTTAAAATCTCACGTTTCTTAGAAGAGAAAAAACAGTTGCAGAAATCAAGTATATAAGTTTTTGCCTTGATTCAAACCCACTTTCTTCACCACTTTCCCTCTTTCCCACATAATCAGTAAACTTTCTTCCCACTTTCTCCATTTTCAAGTTTCTCATCTTTATATATATAAATAAAATCAGTAAATAAAATGGCAGAAAATTCAAACCAACCAAAACCCGATTTTGTATCGCATTCTCGAAGTATTTCAACTATTCCTAGACATCAAGGCATCAGCTTCATGCCTAAGTTTTTGATTAAAAAGTTTCACAGGAAGAAACAGCATCACAGGCAACCCTCCATTGTTTTCCCGGGTGGGATTAATTTCGATACTATTGAAAAAATCCCGGGTTATAAAAGCGATCATGAGACGGAAGGAAAGGAAAAAGGGAATCAACTGGTGCGAAAAAAAGTAAAGAAAATCATGGCTGTTCTGTTCAGAAATAAGAAGAAAGCACATGAGCCGGGTTCAGTAAGTGCAAAATGTATGCCATCGTCGCTTTCGACTTTGTTGAAGGAGAAGAAGCATGGTTTAAAGACTGTCAAGGGGAAATCAGAGGAAGAGAACAATTACAGTGGAAAAACTCTTGAAGGAAGAAGTTTAAGTAAATCGAGAAGCAAGCAAGTAAAATCAGGGTTGAAAATCAAAGGACTTACCAAGATTATGAGCAGAGAAAAGGATGACAAACGATTCGAACTTTGCAAGAAGAAGATCTTGATGGGAGAAAAATGTCGGCCTCTCAGTGGTACCCTTCGCTACGACAAGAATGGTGTTCTGGTGCCTGAAAATCTAACCTGACCCTGCAGATTTGCACCCTTATTCAGAAAAATTGGTTAGCATCAGTGTATTCATATGAATATTTGCAATAATTGCATTAGATTGAATAATGATTTTTATGTATTACAATTCTATTCAAGCTGGCATTTTTTTCCCAGCGGCAAGTCTTGTATAAAACTACTTCGGCCTGAGACCAAACGCAGACATTTAACTTTATCAGTGATTATGTTTATATCATAATACTTCCCGCACAAAAAATATGTTTTTGTAATGTACTATATCCTCAAAAGAATTTTATTTTATTTTCAGGAACAGTAAAAATTTTAGAAAAGCAAGAAACTGATAATTTCATACACGGAGTAGTTACTTTCGCATCGACCAGAAACAGTGTCAGAACTCGGAGTAAACCTTTTTTTTTTGAAAAAGTTGATCAGAAAAAGCCATCATCATTTATGTAAAAATGTTGGAGATGATAGATATCATAAACGAACACTTAGTTTGACAACTGAAAGATGATATTCACCAGAAACAAAGGTACATCAGTACATGTGATCTATCTATACTCTCAAAGTCTCACATATTACAGTTTTGCACGTAACTTATTTGCTTCAGCAATTTGAGGATCAGGGTCATCTGTCCCATATCCTTCTCTTTTTTCTCGTTCTTTGAGTCCGCCAATTACCACCATTCTCATCGTTGATCCTTTCGGGCTTGGAACTTGCGCATGCATCTTTTGGTGGTCCCCACCATGTTCCTTGCGATCTCTGCTCTACTATCTTGAGGCGGCTCCTCTTCCGCCTACCACGAACCCAGTCTCGATCCCCATCACAAATATCCTTTATCTTCCTCCCCCCTCCTTTCCTATCACAGCCATATTCGCTATCGTCTTTTATGCGATGGTGATTTCCGTCTCTAATTTGGTGGTCCCAGTCCCAGTCTCCGCCCCTTTCCCTATCGGGCTGTCTCGGCCTTGTCCGCAATCTCGATCAAAGTTTCTATCCCTGATGAGACAAACGGAGATAACATCAACAAAAGAACCCTCCCTCTCCCAACAAATGAAGAAAATACAGTAACAAGATAGGCACATATTTTGACAACATTTGAGTTGGCTGAATCTTTAAAGCGTAAATCATGAAATGATGTAGGAGCATATTCTATTTTCCACTCAAAAGCTTGAGAAAAAAGTAAACAACAGTACAAAGTAGAGTTTTAATACAAATGTGCAACCCATAATACTTCTCTCGTGCACACTGCCAGTGCAGAGAAACCTGGTTGGATCATCATATTACTTTTGGAAGCTGCTCAGGATCTCTACAGGGAAACAAGTACCCTGAAGAAATTATAGCAATATATCTATCTATCTATCTATCTAACTATTTCTCCATGTGTGCGCGTGTGACTAGTGTGAAACTAGTGTGTCTGTGTCATATAAAGTAAAACGGTGAACAGCTTCCGTACCAAGACAAAACAAGATAGGTGCAAAAAAAAAAAAAAGAGCCTGTGAGTTGTAACTTTGCATTGAGTTCTGAGTTGCAACATCAACATAAATGAGGTGATGAATTTGGTACGCAATTACGGGGTGTTTGATTTGAGGAATGAATGAGAAGTAAAAAAAAAAGAAAGGGGGATGGGGAAAAAGGAACAAACCCTTAAAATTACCCCATGTGTTTGGGCAAAAACATTAACTCTAATGCACAGCCAGAAATCCGGCATGATCTCAGAAGATCACAAAGGTCAGCGCCTAAAACACTCGTTTATCAATAAAACAACTGCAGTTGAGTAGTGTTAGCCTGTTAACATAAGTGGGAATGAAAAATAACTGAAATCCGGACCATTTAGTACAGGTGAACAGAGATAGTTAGCCATTGGATGCAGGGGAGTAGGGGACAACCAACAACTTAAACCAGAAAAACATCGCAATCAGAAGACAAGAGATAACGACCTTCTCTTAATGCGAGGCATTGCAATGTCGCAACTCGCAAGACTAATTTTTACTGGGAGGTAATCAATAAACTCGTCAATGTGACCATTTAGGTCAGTAAAAAATCCGGAAAATTCAGACAAATTAGCATACATATTAAGCTAGCAAGGGAAGAAAAGAGGGAAAAAATAGCTAAAGAGACAAATAACCCACGTCCATCTTGCCTCTTCATTGGGGCAGCTAACGATACTCATTGTATAGAGGTTCTAGATATAAGTAAACATTCGCAGCTAACGATAGTCATTGATCCAATAAAGCTTATATATATAAGTCGAAATCTCGTTCCTGCATATCAAACAAATCAACAATAAAAAACATTTACTAAATCGACAAATTTTCTTCATATTTGACTTTGAAACACGGAGTAAAACAAGATGACTCACTAAACCGTTGCGCTTTTTATAACACAAATCACGATATTCCGACAAATTTCTAATATCCAGTACTTAAGGATATACAAACAGTTAAAGCTTGATTTAGCAGATTATACAAACAGAAAGATCTAGAATAAATTGAATTGAACAATACATCAAATCGCAATAAATCAAGGATATAATAAGAAGATTCGTATTGCAAATCAAAATTTGAAGCATACACTATTACAACATCAGGCAGTAGTAAACAATCGATACAAAAAATCGAAAAAGAGACGAATTAATCAAAGTAATGAAAGAAAACATACTTATAATCTTCGTTATCGATGAAAACCTAGAGACGGAGGCATTGCTAATTTGTTATGTTCAACGCCTAAATTTGAAGGTAAACCCTAACCTAACCCTAAATTTTGGGGGTAAGCTGTGTCTGTCGTTTTAACCCACGGCATTCTAATGAAGTGCGGTAGTTGCCGTCTTAAACGAGAATTTGTGAAGTTGGAAAAAGTGGCGAGTTCCCTTTAGAAAAGGGAACTTCCAAAAATTGACGGGCAAGTCTCCTACCGAAAGTAGGGTAGGGAACTCGCTCGCCTTGATAAGGTGTGTTCATTGCAAGTGGTGTCGGCACAACCCGTCATCACTGTTCGTTCATCAACAGGTTGCCTGCACCCCTGACAGGACTGGTTAGAAGATACAAGCACCAACAGGTTGTTTATATAACCTTGTCTCATACCACCTTTCTTATTTAGTGTCGATGTGGGATAATTTTAGGCATTGTTTTCAACTTTTCAACTCTTCTTTCAGGTATTTCTTTAGTGCTTACACAAATCACAATGATCCTCCTCATTTCTAGTCCTGATAACCGCGTCAATCGAGTCAGATTTTTCAGGTATGTAAGAATTCGGGTTGAATCGAGTCACTTTGGGTTGATTGTTTTCGAGTTACTTGGGGAGAGTAATCAGTTTCCCGTAATAAACATTCAGGTCAGCTTGAAAAAGTTTGGGTCAATTTGGGTGTTAGGTTATATTCGGGTCCTTAATTCGGGCACGGGTCGGTTATTCGGGCCGTGCCGGTTTTGCCATGTCTACTTATTCCTACTGAGAACTTGCGGGAGAAAATGGATAGGGTAAGAGCTTAAACTTTTAGACTTTCAGTACCATCAACAACACAAATATTTGTTTAAGACGAACTCGTACAAATAGAGTGTATTGTAAAACACACTGTTTTGATAACTATAAAGTACTTTAATATCTCCTAGTTTTATATAATTGAAATCCGTTTCTTATGTTAGAAATATTATTTTAGTTTGCTTGATAACTTCAAATAAGATAACCAAAAATGGAATAAATCATTACATTTACTTATAAGATTCTTTTTGTCCACTGCCGCGGGTGCTCTCACGAAAAGGTAAATGGTTGGCGAAAGAGTTTGCTCCATTCCTAAAAACAGTGATCGAACCCTAATCTCATAGTTAAGAGATGAGGAGAACAACCACTACACCAAACACATTTGGTTTATTTTATCCCATTTTTGTACATGTGATACAAAACTTATCACATCAGTGTTTCATTATGGTTACTGATGTGATTTTTAATGTAGTTGCCCACCAACAGAAAAAGTTTGCCTATATTATGGATCAATGGATCGATGCAATTTTTAATGTAGTAATTCTTGTAACGGTTTATTAACCATCCTTTCTGTTAGCGGTTCGTTTTCCAATATGATGTTGTAAAACGGCTTCACAAGAGACCAATTAAGAACTTGTCTGTATATGTGTACATCTGACTCCTTTACTGCTTTACAAGTAGTTTACCGCCATAAAACGAAACCTATTAAACCCCTATACAAATAGGGCCTTCATTAGAAAGGTTCAGAAACGGAAGACCCGTATATATAATAAACACAAGCAGTATTACACAAGTGAAAAATTACACTGTACAAATGAATGAATGGGCTAAGAGATTAAGATAAATTCAGTGGAATACTACATCAGATGTGTAAAATTCTCCTTCATGGAACATGGGTCTCAAATCTTCATCCCTCATGTATTCCAAAGGAAAGCAAACAACATGCCCCTTTACAGATTTCAACATCTCCGATGAATCTACCGCCTTAGCCAGACCGTCTTCATATAGCGTCACTACCCGAGGTGCTACGCCAAGATCAATGGTTGTATATCCGATATTCTCTTTCAACTCTGACATTTTTTGTCTAAACGCATGCCTGTATTGGTTGACAAATGAATAAAAACAATGGAAAAATAGAGATCAGATACGAGATGAAAGAAGCATTTGAACAAATTCAGCAAGTAAATAAGTTTGAAAGGAAAGTGATGTTACTTGGAATGTATATGATCATTGGGTGCACACCCAAAGACGAGTTGATAGATTATGGAGTTTGCCTGAAAGGTGAACATTGGAGAGGCATTGTTAGGAGATAGTTCCCAAGGATGCAGTAGCAAAATATTAATGTAGTTATAAAACAAACAATTGAGTTGTGAATTTGTGATCGTAAGCAAATGAGTCTTGTATAAGCTGGTTTGTAATTACAGTAGGAATTTAAACAAACAAGTAATGTATCTGGACTACTAAGAGGCAGTACCTAGACCCTCCCCTTGGATGACAGGACAGGATCGCAATAAGGGATATTTTGAAAAGAAGAGACTAAACTAGCAGGTAATATGCAGCGATATATACCTAAAAAAAAGATATGCTGCATGAAAGAGGGTGGTTTAAGGGACCAGAGCTGGTGGATAATCTAGAACCTTCATTTCGTGTAGGAGAGATCTTTGTAATGAATACCATGAACTAAGGCAAAACCATTACCCATTCTGCCACTTCCCCTTCTCTCCACAAACACACCATGGCACCACCTACGTAGTATGTAGATGATTTCCCTTGGTCTTAGCCTCCATTACAGTTTCAACTAATTTCCTCAATCGAAATAGAGCCAAAAAGATTTGTCGCCAGACAAGCCAACTATACTTATCAAAGAGATGTCTATATGAAAGAGAAGTAGAAAACGTTTAACTATTTTATCATTAGGCTTTAGCCGGTATACACATTGCATGTTTCCTTGCCTCCCCTCCCTCGCCTCTCTCTTTCTAGTTCTTGTAACTCCAAATGCTTTTCAAGTAAAGATAAAAGATTCTCAGAAAAACTATAAGCTTCTGGTCTTTTATTTTTGTCCAGTGACATTCACTTAGACATTATGTTCGATTAAATAGGGTAATGTCACAATTGGTTTGCCAATTGTTTTCAGCTCCAAAGTTTTGGTCCAACAAGGTCATCGTTGACCGTAAGGCCTAAATACTTCGCTAGGAAACTTTCAAGAATTATAAGTTGTCACCCACCTCAGCAGTTTCCATCCAGAGATTTTTGTATGTTCTGTCAGCCACGGGGTCTTGGATCTGATTCATCTGCGAGAGTGGCGTCAACTTTTAATTTAATTAAAAATTGCATTCAAAGACTGTACAGAGTAGTTAACAAAATTGCCACCTCTTCAACAGAAAGGCCAAGATGTTCAGCCCACAATGAAACCCGCAGGCTCTGGCTAAATTTCCCAGCCATCCAAGATTGTCCATTCATTGATGATTCTACAAAGTCTTTATCTTCAATGACTACTCCAATCTATACAAAAGGAGGATAAAAAATGAATCCTCTTCTTTAATGCTAGTTAATCAGACATGTATATAAGTGGAACCTAATAAATGGAGATTCAGATTACTAAAGAAGTATAAAAGAATTGAATGAATGAAAGACTTATGATTGAGGCTATTCCTATCTCCCATCATCGAAAGACCATTACTCGACTCAAGTGCTCATAATATTTACATGTTCTGGGCTACGCTATTCAGGATAATTATAATTATAACAGCACGAAGCACAAATGATGGATTGTATGATATTTCTCCAACATGATACTTTATTAATCGTTAAACTATTCTACCTCCAGATAGTTTGAGACAAATTTTATTGATTTATAAGCTATTGTTGAGATGTAAATGGTAAAGCTAAGAATAACATAGGTCGGCTTCTGTACATTTGTTACTCTTAATTGAACTTTCTCATCTCTAAGGACACTTATGGTCTCAAAGTCTCGCTCAAAACTTAGAATATCTAGAATAAAAACATCAGTCTATTTTACAGAGTGCTGGACCTTACAAGTGAAAACTGAGGGGGACGGATTTAAACTTATGGCCTTAAGGTTATAACTTTGCCTTAAAAACCAACAGACCTCACTCTAACTATATTGGCTGATGCGGGTAAGATATGTTATATATTATTTTACTCAGGTGTCTGGGGGAAGCCTGGCATCGAAACTACAGTTTACTCTTACTTTTATCATTTATAGCCTATCACAAATTCTCATTTGTGACAGGTGTGAACACGTCACAATTTGTGACGGACCCAAAATGTAACCATCTTAATAAGAAAATGTGAAAATGGGTGGTTACATTTTATGTTAAAGTGGTAACATTTGTGCCATCACAATTTGTAACCGTCACAAGCAAGATGTATTGATATCCTATATCCTTGACCGCTAATAAAGTAGTACTAACTACTAAGTATACTCAAAGCTATTTTATAAAGCTCCATTTTGTCAGTGGAGAAAAACATTATCTTAGGGGAAAATAATAAAGAAGAAATGTTACTCTCAGTTCAACCTGTCAGTCCAGTAGATACTTGCAGCCACAAAATCTCATTCGCAACTTAGAAAGTCTCAACGTCCAAAATACTTGCTTATTCATGTTCAACTTTGTCACTCAAATTTTGCTATTTAAGTAGTATAAAGCTTCAATTTATCCTTTGTAAAGAGTGAAGGACAGAAGATGACAAAAAGTACCTCAGAGTCTCTTGATCCAAGCAAGCTCCTATCATTGATGTTAGATGACCCAACCAAAGTGACACGGTCATCAATTATCATCAGCTTGCTATGGACATAAACCTACAGGAATCATGGAAAATATGTTGGGGCGAAAATGAAGATATATTTTGAATAGATAGCAATCAACTTTATAGTGTACAAGACTGTTTACATGTAAGACCCGCTGTACATGCAATTTATGTTCCACATTTTGCTCAAACAGCTGAAGAAGCCTTTATGCGGCGTGCTCTTTCTCCAGTCAATTTAACGAGAAGTAATTTGCAATGAGCATGTATCTTTTCTCTCTTTGCTACCAAGTTCAGCTAGCTAGGTATGTAAACATTTTATATTTCTGAATAGATCTTCCTCAACAACTTAATATCAACTATGATGGCCACAAATTAACATGCCTCTTCTTCCAAGAGATGTCAAAATCTGATGTAAACCTATGCAACATGTATTCTTGTCAGAAGGATTCTAATAAAAGTTTCGTGTCCATTGCCCCGGAATCCATGAAAGAACAAACTTAAGAGGAATTTTTTCTTTGCCTTATTTGCTTTATCTAAATTTCCTTTATTACAGAAATTCAAATGATGGCTACACCATTCGAAGTCTCTCAAAACATAAGAGTGCATAATATCCTTAGAAGTAGATGAAATTATTAAAATTCAAAAAATCAAAGAGAGGGAACTAAAGATATACCTGACTGGTGACTGTAGGTCCACCTTCAGAAAGCGTACCATATGTTCTAAGACCATAGAAAGAAATATAATCCGATGTATTTGACCCAAGTTCAGCCCTTAGTCTGTGAAACAGTGAGTTTTCTCCTCTGCAAATGGTTCGGTACTGCCAATGCATTAGAGCTCTGACAGTTGCTGCACCAGCATCATCCATTCCACCCTGGTTTTGAATTTTGACAGAGCAAAACCTAAGATAAGAATGAGCCACCATAGTTGCCGAACTGAAAACAGAATCCAAAATTAAAAAATTGATACCTGAAATCCGGGTAGCAAAGGTATGACGATAATAACCCTGAAACATTTCTCTGCTTTGTGAGCTTGGAGTATACGTTTGCATAGGGCCTCCATCACTCGATTGTGTATGGTAGTGTCTCCTTCATGACCTGATATGAAAAATTGATTCTGGAACAGCAAAGATGATGTCAACATGTGGTATCCACTACGATTGGTGATAAACTCACTGACAATTTCATCTCAGAGCTCAGGTAAGAAGTCTGAGAACAAGATCAAGTAAGTTAGGCAAATAGGCGTATCGCGTATGCATCAGTATGAAGTGCGAAAAGAAAGCGTTAGCTAGCTTACGAAGTCATTGAGTGGTGACTCATGACCTGAGACAAAAACCTGTCAATCCCACAAGTGTTCTTATGACTCCCTTTATACCCAAAAAAAAAGTTAAAAGTTAAAAATGATTAATGCACATAATTACACAGGCATTATATTAGACAATGAAGTATGGTGATAAGTACTGAAGTTCATCTGGTATGTGCTGACGTGCATATTCAAAATGATTGGACAGTTGTGTAAAGCTAGTTCTGTTAGACACTTAAAACGCCTGCTTGCAGTTAACAAATTGCCCGTCTTAAGCACCACGGAGTAAACACTTCAGGAATTCACAAGTTACAACCAATGCAACCATCCTAGTGACTGCTTCTCAAAAACATACTCCGCAATTCACAAGGTTGAATAACTTACCTCAATGTAGATAAAGTGCTCCGCTTGCTCTATAAGCGAACAGTAAGCTTTGTGAATACTATCTTCATCTTGACTTGTTCCAGCAGACCACTGGCTGACGCTCCTTATAATCTAGGTATCATTGATTTTAAACTCCAATTAATTTAATGAAAAAGTGGATATGTCCAACAAACCATTTGCTAATAGCACCCATTGGACAAAAAATTGTACAGCCCGAGTTTTCAGGAAAAAGAAAAAGTTATGCATGCTTGAAACAGTCACATATCTCCTATCAGGCCAGTCTGAGGAAAAGATGCTATTTTTGATTCATAAAGTGAACTGGACAAATTGATGATATGAATATACAACAGGGATTGAAAGCTTCTGATTTTGAATGACTCCCTCCGTTTGACTATGTAAGCCAATATTAATTTCAAGGGATACTTTTTTCCTCATATCACGTCTGTTATCGTCATTCTATTGTTTCCAATGGAGCCAGAGACTTACTGCTCCATGGTTCGGGAATATGGTGGAACAAAGCAAAATTACTCGATGAACATGGCTGCTTCTTATTATTGTGAAATAGCAGTTATTCTATGTAATTTTTAACGGAATATTCATCAGGGGTCATCTAGAAACAGCCACTCATTATCCTAAACACAGGGGTACGGTTGCGTGCATCCTACCCCTCTTACACCAATATATGCAGGAGCGCTTGAGGCACTCTGATAATGTTGTTTTGTTCTATCACGATTGTTATCACACAAAAAGGGTCTTATATAATGGTGGCGTGACTTCATTCACTTCAATACCACTCGTCTCTATTTTATTTTCAAATAACACGTGCATGTTCTAGATTGAACATATAATGGTCAACTGCCATAACACGTGCATGTACTCACCGCTCCAATAGAAGGTTTATATTTTTCAAATTATGGGACAAGAATTCGGAAAAGTGTAAACCACCAATTGGAATTGAGGGGCTAGCAAATTATCATCTCACCAAGACAGTGCCAAGAATACAAGATACCTGACAATGACACGAGGTACGGGGACCAATAGATGAAGGTTCGCTTGAGAAATCAACCAGATTACCTCGTTCCTGACTTTCCCACCATTCAAATGCAGTGTCTGTGCACTCATTTTCAACTTCTGTAAAGCTAAATTGATTTACAAATCCATCCATCAGTGTGCCTTGAGCTACGTTTTCAACTTCAGGGTAAGAGATTCCTACTTTCTTTTGACAATCATTGTTGTGTTGAATGGCACTATCATACTTGGACACATGTAAGGAATCTGAATCTCGTGGCAAAAGCAATGGAACATTTAGTTCTGGGGACTGGGAGGAGCCCGAATCTTGTCTGTTTAAGTTTGCGTCTTTTTCCATTGGGATATCTATCTCCGTACTTTTCATATAATGAGGTAGCACCATATGGTGAAGAGGAATGAGTAGTGGTATTGCTCGTTGATGTGGAGCTTTACTTCTCTGTCATATGTAGATAATTGATCACAATAGGTGACTTTAGCAAAAAAAAACAAAAAAAAAAAAAAAAATTACAACGTAATAGTATAATCTCTGTGAAGATTAACCTTGGCATAGTTCCATCGCTGAACAAAGTGCCGCGCAACATCATGGCAGGGCGGTCCCCAGAGAGCACAGTGCACATCATGCCATGGCATACGAGGATATCTAGAACGGTCCAGTTCATCCTTCATCATGTCTTCCCAAGAGTTAGGTTCAGATTCTCTACAACATAGATATTAAGAATGTGGGCATAATAGGACTAACTCAAATTGGAATTGAGAAAATGAGAAAAAAAAAACAAATTTATATGTTTGGTTTCTGTCATCATTAGAACAGCGATCCCAGGCGAAGTGGAAAAAGGAATTACGTACCTTGGGTTGTAGTAGTCTTTTCCTGGCCAAATTTGACTAGGAAGATCACCTACCCTGTGTTCTACAGTGTCATAACGTCCGAAGCACAAATCAAGGCCCCCAATAAAACATATCTTGTTGTCAACAACGACAATTTTTTCATGGTGTGACCTGCGTAGAAGCAGTCTCAGCAGGGGAGCTTCATAAACTTTTCGAGTTAATTATAATTACTAGCTTTTCTGTACACTTGTTTTTAAGAACCTTGTAGCATTTTGTAAATTTTTTCCCGTTACTCCTAGCTTTTCTAACACTCCCTCAAAATTCTATCAAAAGTTAGCTTTGGCCAAAACATATGACAATTTTGAGGTAATATTAATCGTGTTACATCTTTAACTTTGCCAAAAACCGGCTTTGGTTGGAGAAAAAGACCATTCATGATTGGTATTCGCCAAAACTGAATTTGGTAGAAGGCTTGGAGGAAAGTCGGAAACGTCAAGAAAAGGTAGGAGTTTTGAAAATGAGGCGTGGTCCTTAAAAAAAAGCAAAATAAAAAACATGAGGTGTGGAAAAGGTAGGAGTAATGAAATGCTCCGTACTTCTTAACTTTGTTAAAGAACTAATGAAAACATACGAGTTGCATTTAATTGAGTTTTACCAGTAATAAATTCGAGCTGCCAGATGATCAGGATACCGCAACACTCGCACATTCTCGTGAATATTAAGGAGTCTCTTCTTACTGTAAAGACTATTAATTTTCAGAGCTATAGATACTTCCTTATAAAGAAGTATATAGATCTGCAAAACCAGGAGAGTAGAAGTTAATATCAAATCATGCTGAAGCCACTCAAAATCTGATGCTGTTGTGTACTTGTGTGTATAAAAACTGATCCACGGAAAATTGCTCAGAACGCAAATGCCATCAAGGCTAGAAGAAGTTCATACTCCAACGCATCAACTCTTTTATAACTCACTGAAAGTTCTTCTAACATTCAGTCACACAATATTCAAGAGAAAAAAAAAAAACAAAAAGGAGGAAGAATACACATGAACCTGCACTCCTTCCTTTGCCTTTGCTTCAAGTAAGGTATCAAGTCGGGAATTCTTGTGATTATTAAAAGGGCGTCTCAGGTATAGCTCTGGGCAAAGCCACCAACCTGTAATATACACCTGCACAAAATGTAAGGATGGTAGTTATACAGATCTGTGAGAATGTGGTACTCTATTCAGTTATTCTATCTAAAGAAAAGTATTTAGTCTTAGAAACCAACCTCTGACTTGGCATTCTCTATTGCTGTAGCGATAGCATCAAAACCTGCTTCCCCATCTACAAACCATTGAGCTTCACTTCCGTCATCACTCTTCCTTATGGGGGCAAAGGAACTGAAGCGATGAGGACGACACCAACCTTCAGCTGGCTTTTGAACAGCATCGTTAATTGCTGCAACCCATTCTTTGGCTTTGTTAATGCTAGAAGTTCTCAGTCGTAGGGTCCGGTTCTCACAGAAGATCTTATGCGCGATTCCAACAGAAAGAAATGTAGAATTTATCAGTTAAGAATAAACGCCAAGATTACTAAACATCAGGTGGTTGCATCATACAATTCATACCCCAAGATGAACTTAAATGTTTTTGGATCTGAACCACTATCCAATCGTTTTGAAAACAAAAAATGATTGCCAATGAAACCACTTTAGTAAAAGTACTTCTTGTATGAGACAAATCCATCATTAAAGCACAAGCTGGCATCAATGTAGTAGAAGCATAGAACCTTCATAAAGCCGGTGAGATGTACTTAATTAATGAGGTTTATGTGCAGAAACATACCTCAAAGGCATAGCGAAGCGGCTTGCGGCTTTTTATCTCATGAGCCAGATATACTTTCTCTTCACCATTTTCACTTGATGATGGTGATACATCAAAAATAAATATATCGAGCAGTTTCATATCAAGAGGATCTTCTAAGAAAGCTAAGAACCCTGGTTTTAGAACAGCCCATACCTACATGATTGCAAATTGGAGTTACTTTGTCGGTACAGAAAGCCAAGAAACACGAAAAAAAATATCAAACGTGAACAACCTTTTGCCAACTGCAAAAGCCGAACAATTGGCAGGGAAAACATTGTCTATTAGAAGCTTTATTTGGCATCCTAGACAGATGTTTCACCAATACATAATCCTCTTTCAACTTTGGGCCGTACTCCTGTAGAAATGATAACTTAGAGACCTCCAAAAACTTGCAGACCTGCAATTCAAAAGCCTTCATCACATGAAAGATAAATGTATAGGGATGGCATGATTATGATGTTGAAGTCCAAACTACATGTTATACGGAGTAGAACAGAACAAATTAGGGAAAGTAGTATATCATCTCCACACAATAATGAACTACAAAGCAATTGTAAGAAACAGAATTAAATCCATGAGTTCCTACTTAGTTATAAACTACTATAAACGAATATACATCAAGTCAGATACAAGATATGTCAAAACTTCAAATGCTGCTCAGACCTGGAAGAACCACTAACCAGTAAGCATAGAGCAGAAAGTAAAGCAGAGCAACAAATAAAAGAGAAATAGATCTAAGTTTTTACGCTAAAGTCAGACACATCAAGATTATACATAAAAAAAATAAAAATAAAAATAAAAGAAAGAAAAAAAAGAAAAAAAAAAACCTACTTTGAGTGAAACTGAAATAACCACTAAAAAACCTAACCCTACACCAAAAACTTAAGCAGAGTAAGAAATGATCAAGCGGCAAGCGCATCGAAACTGAAACATGTTCTGAGTTTGCTCGACATAAATGAACTGATATTGGGAAATTAATACGGAGTATATGGCAATTTCAAAGAAGAACTAATGCACTTGTAGTTTAGGGTATCAAAAGAGGCAACACAATTTATTTTATACGACTTACCTGACGAGAATTTACGATCTCCAAGTTCCCTAGAAAAAGATTCAAATACTCCTGCATTGCAACCTTTGCTTTATCAGCAACTGACTGTTGCCTTCCCAATGAGGGCCGGATGATGGAAAAAGCAGCACTTGAAGGAATATATCTGCATCAAAGGATACGAAAATAAGGGAAAAAAATGGAAAATGGTTTCCGAGTTTCTGAGTACAAAGAAGAATACAGTCCCAGGAGACAGTCACCTATGCCTTGATCCTCCATCCTGCTGGAGATGGACATTATCATCATCAAAATCATCTTCGTCATGCACTACTGCTGCATGTTCCAATATTCCCAAGTTATGAAGCCATTCCTTCATCTGTAAGGAACAAAACCAATAAATAAGAGCTTTGCTGGATAAAAATATGAATCAAAAATCAAACTACAAATCGGTCGAATGACAATTTACACATTAATTTATGTAACTGCACAAAATAGAAAGTGTAGTCTGCAGGTAGCAGGCTCATAACATGCACCGGAAATTTACAATGCAAAATATAGATTTAACTACAAATTTCATTATAAGCTTACATGTTCTTGCTTCTCGTGAAACTCCTCAATAAATGCACGCTTCTTCAAAGAGAGGTGTAAGAAGAGAACTTGTCGCGCTTTCTTCTGCAACTGCCACTTGAACTGTGTGCCACAAATTATAGAAACAAATCGTTACTGACACTAATGAGTTCATGATAGTGCCAACTTTGAGACAAAGTAAGTCGTACACGGACTGCATGGCATATAAGAATAAGCAAGACCCAATCTCCCAAATTATGAAGAGTATCCATGTAGGGTCATACAGAACAGGAAATTCAGCTATCAGATACACTTCAAACAGTATCAAACCACCACCAACAGCTCACCACCACGGAAACTCAAAAGCGTTAGATTTGCACCGTCTGCATGAAATTTATGAACATGGCATTCTAGCAGGTTATCAGTAGTCACTTTTAAGGACTTCAATTTTTTCTAATATCCTATATGTTGAGATCTTATTCATGGGATTTTTTTTTCTTCGTGTACGAAGATATATAGTGCACATAGCGTATGCAAACAACCAAGTTGCAGCTCTATGCAATCCGACGTTCTCCATTAATTGCAGCTTACGCAGAGCCAAAATAAGAATTTCTTTGCACTCTATCTTTGTTCTTCTAAATAGAACAACTTTTATCTCTCTCTAAAGCTATGCTCCCCAATTTCAACATTTGCAAGAATAAAATTCTTATAAACACCAAAAGAAGAAAATTAGTAACAAGGAATACGGCCAATACTTTGAACATTAAAACGTTGATTACTGTATCGCGACATACTTAACTACTTGTATGATTTTTGTTTAAATTATACGTATTAGTGTATTACATAGTAAAAAGTGTATACTAGTGCTTATGGAGTTGCGGTGTACATGCATTACATATCCGTATATGAGCATACTATTAGCCATATATCTCATATCTCCCAAGATAAGCAAGATAATCAACAAAATAATCCATGACACCACACCACATCAGCATATCTCGTATAAACGGCAAATGTATTATATATTAATCTTTTATGCACATATTTACCTTATCATATCTTTATTTATAGTAGCTAGAAGATATGTATATCCTTCTTGATCCT
>VHZZ01004337.1:76172-105888 GCA_009801015.1 Silene noctiflora | reverse complement strand
TGTCTGATTAGTGATAATATTTTGCTTGCTCAAGAAGCGATCCATGATATCAATGCACATAAAGCGGGAAAGAAGGGTCGCTTTGCACTTAAGGTCGATATGAGTAAGGCGTATGATAGAATTAGGTGGGACTTTATTGAGTCCGTGCTGACTAAGATGGGCTTCCCGAATAAGATGGTGGATCTTATCATGAGTTGTGTCTCAACAGTCTCATATGAAGTGTTGATTAACGGGGTTTCGTTGCCCCAGTTTCGACCTGTTAGGGGGCTTCGCCAGGGGGATCTGTTATCCCCTTTTCTCTTCATATTGTGTATGGAAGTTCTCTCGAGGCGAATTCAACTTGCGCAACTCAAGGGGGAAATTCGGAGTATTTCCCTCGGTCGGGGTGTAGAGCCTCTGACACACCTGTTCTTTGCTGATGATGTCGTGTTCTTCCTTCATGTTTTGGAGGGCTCTGTATGTCGTATGCGAGAAATTTTGGATAAGTATTGTATGTTATCGGGGCAGGTTATAAACGATGAAAAGTCCGGAATCATCTTTAGTCCCAATACAACGATGACAAAGGCCAAAGAGTGTTTACGGGTGCTAAATATCAAGCGGAATAAGGGGTTTGGGAAGTATCTCGGGCTACAGGCAGACTTTAGGGATCGAAAAGAGACTTCTTTAGGGGGATGATCGAAAGTGTCACACGTCGGATAAACTCTTGGAATGGAATTTTCTTGTCACCAGCTGGCCGGTTAACACTGATTTCATCAGTCCTATCCAACCTTTCTAATACTTTCTATCGGTATTTCGTATACCGGTAAGTGTGGCTAACAAACTGAACTCTTTGTTGGCACATTTTTGGTGGGCGGGGTGTAACTCACTGAAACCGGTGCATTGGTGTAGTAAGATTTTCTTAAGTCTCCCAAAGACTGGAGGAGGGCTTGGTGTGCGGAATATTGGATGTCTGAATCAAGCTTTGTTGTCTAAGCACGCGTGGCGTATTGTTTCTGGTCATGACTCCTTCTTTTGTCGGGGTTTTCGAGCAAAGCTCTTTGCCGAGGGTACTTATGATAATGGGTGTTGCATGGTCAAGAAAAATAATTTATCATGGGGAGCAAGAACCATTTTATATGGATATAACCTTATCTCCCCAATTCTATCCTGGAAACCTGGGAGTTGTTCGGACCTAAATGTCTGGAACACCTCCAGGGTTAATGGTTGGCCACCTGAGCCAAGGGATGAGATCCTTACTTTGGAACACATAGGTTTGCGCCACCTTTGTGTAAAGGATCTCATGGCATCACCGACATCCTGGAATGAGGACCTTGTCAATTCGCTCTTTTCTAAGGATGATGTGCCTCAAATTCTTGCTATGCATACTGTTTTATGGCCTCTAAACAGATCGGGTAAATACACTGTCAAAAGTGGCTATGGGGTGGCCTTACAGTCTTTTATCAAGCTTAAGGGTACCGTCAAGGACACGTCACGCATTGACAATCGGATGAGGCAGTTCTGCAAAAAGAAATTATGGAGACTACCTGGACCGCATGTGTGGAAAATCCTTGCGTGGAAAATCATCTCTAATTCCCTGCCGACTGGGCATAACTTTCACAGGAGGAAAATGTCGGTGGATCCCTCCTGTAAGCTTTACTCTATGAATGAACCTCAATGTGAAACACTAGTGCATCTGTTTCGGGATTGTCATACCACGAGAAGAATTTGGGTGGCGTCTGATATGGGGATTCGTCCAACGGACTCAGGGACTCCAGGAACTCCACTTCGGGAATGGATTGTCAATTGGATCTCTTACTTAGGAAAACTTGAGGACGCTGGGGAAAGGCTAATCAAGTTTTTATCTATCATATCGTGCTTATGGGCGGTTAGGAACGCCATTGTCTTCAACGGGTGTGCTTTTAGCCCATATATGTTTTTTAACTTATGGCGGGACAAGGCGTATACTGCTCTGGCTGCCATGGATTTGAAGGAGGATAAGGAGACAATGGAGGAAGATCTCGAAGTACCCACTAGGACCGGATCAGATTGTGTTGGACGTCTGGTCTGCCGTGTTGGTGCGGTTCATCAGTGTGTTGTGGTTAAGATTTATGTGGATGCAGCTTGGAAAGGGGTCGGTAATGCGGCTTTTGGATGAGTTGTCTTCGATGGTGGTGATGTTGTGGTATCTAAGAATAAAGTCAAGATCAGAGCAGAAAAGCCTATTCAGGCGGAAGCTCTCGGAATCAGGAATGCTATAACATGGGCCCGTGAGAATAAGTTTCTTCATGTAGCTGTGTTCGCTGACTGTCTACAGGTACTTCAACAGATTAATGGTGATGAGGAGAAGCACCACCTTCAAGGCATACTAGACGATATTAGAGATGAGTTTAAGATTTTTCTTTGCTTAAGTTTTTCGTTTATTAATAAGTCTCTTAACAAAATAGCTCATGTTTTAGCCCAAGAGGCTAGCCGTATGTAGTAACCTTTCTTTATTGCTGTCAAAAGAAAAAAAAAAAAAAATTGGACACAAACAAACCCGTGCCTAGTGTTGGAAATTACTGACAGGACCAGAAGACGCCACACAAATCCGTACAAAATTAATAGGTTAGGGATCCGTTTTTGTAATTGGGTAAATATAAATCTGACACGAAACGAATAATCCATTTACTTCTATTGATTTTAATTGGATTGCGTTGATTAGATAACATGCCTAAAGTAAATAACATGTAATCAGATATTAGCCTGGTCCATAAAAAATTGTGAACTGAAATGTGTTATTTGGGTTAAGCAAGTTGTTGAATTGGTTGCACTTGACCTATTAAAAAATTAATAATGGGTTAAGGTCATAATATATGACCCGTTTGTATAATTGGGTTGGGTTAGGGTTGAGGAGTATTAAGAGTATGCCCCATTTATACATGAAACAAACACGAACCCAACATAACGTGATCAGCTGATCTGTTTGCCATTGTCAGATCAATCTGTGCCATGAGTGATGACGGAGTGACGAAGTAGGGATAACCGGCCCCGTTCGAATCATGATGGAAATGGAAACACCATCATCACGAAGTGACACCCCCTAACCACGGTAACCTTCAAATAGCAAGCAACACCCAAAGCTGCATTGATATGATTGTGAAAGCCAACCAAGCGCTTACGGTGTTATATGTCAGCCAACAACGACCCTTCAGCTAGACCTTCGTAATGGGAGAGGCTAAGCAAATAACGGTATTCAAGGGACTATAAGAAAGAGGCTAAGCATATAAGAATGAATACGAGTCTAGTGCATGAGCTGAAAAAGTTCAGAAAAGATTCCGGCAAATGGGAGATGGTACTAACACCTAGTTACAAGGCGTTCTACAAGATTCGTAATTTGGTATGCTTACAAGTCAATACGTACTAATAGGGGTTAATCTAAAAAGGATTCAAAATGGAGAACATGCAACCTGTTTTACTACTTCCTGCTAATTGCGGAAAAGATACCGCGCCAAAGAATCAAACACGGTTATTTTCATTAAGAAAAAAAACAACCTTTTGAGCAAAAATAGCGTGGAAGAAACAAAACAAAACATAAACAACCTCTTCCGTCTAAACAGCTTTAATTTCAGAAAAGGATCCAGAAACAGCATTGAAGCAATGTATAATATTGATCATAGGGCAGTTCAAACGAACAAACGAGGCTAGCTTCTTTAAGGAAGCAACTATTCTCCAAGATTACTAACAAAAAACACAATGTTCTCAACACAAGGCTCAACAGATCTGATACTTGTAAAAAAAGCCTACATATTTCAGTAATAGAAGCAGACCACAATCCTTCTGGACTTAACGATTAGCCTTGGCAACTCTTTCAATCTCATCCTTCTTCTTGATAGCATAACTGAAATAAAATGAAACACAGCATATAAGTCTCTGTTCCATGCCAGCAAAACACAATAGCACTCCCGAAACGTTTAATGAGACAAATAAGCATCATCAATAGAATAGATAGTCTTCGGTCAACCTAATGAAGCTCCAAGATGCCACCATAAAGGGCGCATTTGCATTTGTATTGGAGTTAATGGTTAGTTGGTTACGAAGAGCCCGGCTGCGCTCATGGTAATTGTTAGCGAGAGTTATTTGGATTGGAGTTCATGAAGTAAAAACAAACAACGGGAGCCATTAGCCTCAATGTGAGTAACGAATAACTCAAGAAAAAGCACTTTCTACGTGTTCCTACTTTCCTAGATTTTTAGGTGTAGTTTTTCCTGTGTTTTTTCGTACCACTACCAGCAAAAGATTACTCGTTAAAATTAAGCTCTTGCAAGTAGAAAATATACCTGTTTGATGAACCCTTAGCAGCATTGATGAGCTCATCGGCAAGGCACTCAGCAATAGTCTTGATGTTCCTGAAAGCACTCTCACGAGCTCCTGTTGTCAGAAGATAAATAGCTTGATTGACCCTTCTCAATGGAGAAATATCAACAGCCTGACGTCTCACAACACCAGCCGATCCAATTCTGGTAGCATCTTCTCTTGGCCCACTGCATTTGACAACAATTTGTTAGAGAGAACAAGTGGAGGAGAATGCCCATGATCAGATGGCCATCATAGTGTGACAGCAGAGATAAATCTAGAAACTTTTACTCTGTATCATCCTACTGGCATGGTTAGCCAATGTCAACAGAAAACAGAAATCAAAAGTAGTGAATGGCTGAAGTCGGTACCTGTTGATGATGGCATCCACAATAACTTGAATAGGGTTGTTCTCAGTTAAGAGGTGGATGATTTCCATGGCATGCTTCACAATCCTAACAGCCATCAACTTCTTACCATTGTTACGGCCGTGCATCATGAGACAGTTGGTAAGTCTCTCAACGATGGGGCACTGAGCCTTCCTGAAACGCTTCATTTGGTACCTCCCGGCAGTGTGAGGCACATAGGTTGCATGTTTGACAGCAGATACACCAATGTAATCAGCTAGAGCAATGTCATTAACCTACAAAATACACAAGACCACAAAACCATGATCAATTACACAATGAAATGACAGAATTCAAAACCTCAAACAAAGCCACAACTCTGAGAGAGATTAATGTTAATCAAAAGATACAGAACAATATTTAGAGCATAAAATTATCATCAACATAAATTTGACACACAACACTTCCATCTAATCCTTACAAATTACAATTGCAATTTGCAAACTAGATTTTGGAACAAAACTTGAAGAAACACATGTAGGTGGTAGTCCTCATAAATTTGACACACAACACCACCACCCATCATAGCCCACAAAAATAAAACTCCCTGCACCAAAACCACCACCCATCATAGCCCACAAAAAGAAAACTCCCCGTTTCCCTTACCACTAACCGACGAAAACAGGCTGAAGATTAATCTAATGCTAATAAATCGACGAAATGTACTATCCGCATCTCAACAATCAACAACCAAACAACGCAATATAATCAATCTCATGTAGTTTCACATTTATCGTTGTTAACTGCACCAAAATCAATAATTTCCCGTATTTGTACGATTGTATTTGAAAGACATATACTATCAGATGAAACCGGGAGAAGTATAAACCAATCAACTGATTATACTACACAGACCAACATTTCAAATATCGAAATCTCGATATAATCATAATAAAAAATACTTACTCCATCACAATCATTTTTTTACCGAAACAGAAAGGGTAAACAAACAACTTAATAAACAAAATCAACCAAAAACATTTCAAATACAAAAATTTACGCAAAAAGGGAAAAAAATTAAATCGAAAGAATAAATGAATACCGCAATATCATCAAAAACCCATTTTCCAAAGAGCTTGACATCAGTAAGAGAAGCATCGCTCGACACAGCCACTGTTTCAACTTGGACATCCGCCATCTTCAAATTCAAAGAGAAAAAAACACAAATCGGAGTTAATGATCAGTAAATGTAAACCCAAAAAACGAATTGCAGAAAAGAATGAAATTGAATTGAGAAATTGATTGAAATACCTTGGAAATCGGAGAATTAGGGTTAGGGTAAGGGAGATGAGGCGCCTAAATTGATGTGCAGAATACTAGGGTTTTTTGAGTGTAAGGGGGATGAGTGAAGACTAGAGGGTTTATATATATTGAGTATATGAATGGGATTATTTGGGCTTATTTGTAGGTTTATTGTGTTATCTGGGCTTGTAGATTTTAGCTCAAAATGTTGCTAGAAATTGGGCTAGGTGCAATCGAAATTGGAATCGAATCGATCTGAAGAAAAAAATTTGATTCAAATGTACTTTTTGAAAATTCATAGTCGTACTTGATTCACTCTTTTAAGATCCATATTAGATCTAATGTTGAAAAATCGGTCTGAATTCGTTACCGATCCACTTGGGTTAGGTGGAATCGGAACTGAAGGAAAAAAATCCGATTTAAATGTACTTTTGAAAACTCACACTCGATTCACTCTTTTAAAACCCATATTTGATCTAATGTTAAAAAAATCAGACTAAATTCGTTAATGATCCAATTGAGTTGGGTGGAATCGGAACTGAAATCGAATCGATCTGAAGGGAAAAAAAATCCGATTTAAATATACTTTTTGAAAACTCATACTTGATTCACTCTTTTAAAACCCTTATTCGACCTATTATTGAACATCATTAGTATCATTACTGACCCATTTGGATTAGATGAAATTAGACCTGGAATCGAATCGAATCGATCTGAATGGAAAAAAATCCGATTCAAATGTACTTTTTGAAAATTCATACTCGATTCACTCTTTTAAAGCTTGTATTCGACCGATTATTGAAAATCGAACTAAATTCATATCCGATGCACTCATAGTCAATTTTGATTTTAATCAATTTATTTGAAAAAACTATATTGTTATTATTAGACTTTTAAAGTTATTGTTGTATAAATAAGAATTTTATCGTGTCAAATTACGTTTTGGAGGTTTCTGGACTATATTATGCATTGAGTATGAATTTGGACTTCATATTAAATATATTGGATTGGGTTTTAATTGTGGTGTTTTGCATATCAAATTTGAATTGAATCCTTGATCCAGTAAGTAAGTGGATCGAGATTGAAACCCGAAAATTCAATCAAACCCCCCATCCATGGCTAGTTTGCCACCCCTAGGTCCCAATTATTCTTTCTTCTTTATAGAAATATTATACTTTCAGTTGACCCCTTTAGCAAAACAAATATTATCTTTCTTTTAAATGACCCAAAATAAAAATAAAAAAAACATGTCCAGCATTATAGTGAATGGTTAGTTACTACTTCAGAAAAGACCAATCAATTCATCGAGCCATTAAAGGGGGACGCGACACGAAGCTTTTACATATACTCACCATCATAGTGTTACTCATACACAAACATGCTTAACCGTGAAGTTCAAATATTTGCAACACAGTAACTTTTTTTTACGTTTCTTTTTACTTTTACTTAGTTATATAGCATAATTTGTATCACATTACGATTATAAAGTTTTGAGGAAAGTGCAAGTAAAACATTAAACCATAGGAACAACCAATTTAATTACCTGTTAAGAGTGTCATGTATCCAGAATTTTAGTTAAATTTTCAAATCATATCATAAACGTAATTGAAAAGGAAAAAGGTTTATTAGTACTACAACTGGTTGTATTTACAACCAAATGAAAGTTATCAATTTTACAAAAGGTATTAATCTCATTTTAAAAGTAACTAAAATAACTTTAAATTAAATAACAGGTCGAGTAACCTAATCCGACAATATATATAAATTGGATAAAAGTATAGTCACCAAGGTGGTATTAATGTATAGTAATAGTGATGTTATAGTTAAATCCGTATATAAAACTAATGACAAAGATAATCTACAAACGTGCCATCCATAATCCATTTTTATTGTTTCATGCACTCACGACTTTGTTGTCTGTTGTTGACAACTTCCAAGGTTCATACTTTGTAAATATTTGTTGTTCGTGCATTAGAGTATTGGAGTATATGCATGGAATGTTGACACAAATCAGTCATAAACTCATAATCTCACGCAAAGATACGATCAATTGGACGGTTTCATTCAAGTCTTGTATATTTGTATATATGTATATGTATATACAGTATATGTATATCTTTCTGATTATTCTTGGTTTTTTCATGCACTAATTAGTAATTAAAATCTTTGATAATTTAAATAAATCGACTTTGGTAAAAATATAGGACATTGAGATGTCAATTCTTGCTAGTTTCAATGCATCGTTTGACAATAATATTATCCATCTACTTTTGATTATTCTTTAAGTAGTTGTTTACGGATTGTTCGGTCCATTGTATCAAGCTCGTATAGTTTGTAAATAACTAAATACGCTGGTTACAAGGCATTTTCTGAAATTTATAAAATAGGGTTGTTCGACCCTTATCCGACCCTAACCCTATGATCCGTACGTACTGATAATAATCTTTGTGACACTTTGATAAATAGATTTGGCAAAATTGTCTCAACCCAATTTGGACATTTATTCGACGAAGTAACTTAAATATAATTGAATATCTGAATTGAACCCATCCCACCCGACATGATCCATCATTCGAATTATGCAGCCCCAAGTTGAGTCACAAACATCTCAATGACTTAATAATAGTACACCAGAACTAAATGTCAAACATAACCGAAATACCAATTGTAATCCGATCCAAAAATAACCCAAATAAATATAAAATGCTCTAAGATTAATAATAACTCAATGGCTCGATTTAATATGAAAAAACTAGTCTTCAAAAATTTTCATATAGTACCTCACTAGCTATTTTTTCACCCCCTACATTCTTAATTTACTGCCCAAATACATTTTGTAGAGTAATCCAATCCATATAGAAACTTGACAAAATCATTAGTCTCTTTTGCTAATGACATTTAAAAGGGCAAATTGGTAATTACACTTAGAAAAGGACAAGGACATGTCTAGCAAATTTGCTCCATTCTTCAAAATAAAAAATTTATATTCATGACTTTTCTATCTCTATCACCAAAATAAATATAATTTCAATATAACTAGTCACCTTAATATAAGAAAGAATATGGCTCTTAAAGAGCATATATCATTAACTACCAAAAATTAAGACATGTTGACAAGTCTACCACTAATTCCATAACTTTTAGGTCACCCCTATATATTTGTATCTATATTTCTTATGTCAAACCTCCATATAATTATTCATAATAGACTCCAAAAATATAATTATCCCCATGAAAATCCAATTCCAAGAACAAATCACAACAAAAGTTATGAGTAATAATATGATTCTTTCACCAAATAAAGATACCAAATTCAAAGAAAAAAAGAGATCATCAAGCAATGGTAACAAAAAATTTGTTGGTGTAAGGCAAAGACCGAGTGGTAGATGGGTGGCTGAGATCAAAGATACCACTCAGAAGATAAGAATGTGGCTCGGGACGTTTGAGACTGCGGAGGCAGCTGCTCGTGCTTATGATGAAGCGGCTTGTTTACTCCGCGGCTCAAACACCCGAACCAACTTTGTAGATACCCATGTTTCTCCTAATTCTCCTCTTGCTTCTAGGATCAATAACCTTCTTAAAAATAAGAAATTAGAAAGCCAAAAGTCAAATGTTACTACAAAACCATCAAAAACTAGTGCAACCCCACTTCCTATTACCAACAATAATGCATTTATAAACCCTAATAGCTTAATTTTCACCAATAATTGTAATAATATTAACAATATTAATATTAATAATAATAATAATAATCACCCTAACCATTTCAATAACACCAATTTTTTACATGCAAATGTTGATAATTTTTCAACATCAAACCCTACTTTAGAAGATGATCAAACTAGGGTTTATGGTGATGTATATAGGCCAGAATTACTGAGTGGATTTGTAGGTAATTATGATTTAGGAAATTATTCATCTTCTCAATTTGGCATAGTAGACCAAAATGACATTAAACCTGAAAATTTACACAAAACAACCTTAAGTAGCCATGATCATATGCTGGCATTAATGCCTAAAAATGAAGTTATGTCACCCTTAATGCCGGTACACGATTCGACGACCGAGTTCGAAAGGATGCAAATGGAGAAGGAGATGATGATTTCTACTTCATTTTACAATGGTAACAATAATGGTGTATTACAAGAGTATGTTGATTTTCTTCATGACCCTGTTGATGCATTATGGGATTTTCCTCAACTTTGCCCTTCTTTCTGCTCTTTTTAATTCTTATTAATTAATTATTTTTACTACATTTTTTTATATTTTTATCCTACATTTTTATCTTTATTATTCCCTGGTTGATTACTAACCAATTACCTCAGTTTTACTGAGAGGGGTTAAAAGCCAAAAGAGTTAAAAAAAAAAAAAAGAGCTCCTTGGCTTTTATTCTAATTATTTATAGTTTATTTATTTATTTTTCCGTTCGTTATTTTCTTCGATTTTACTATAAGAGAAAATGATGTTAATTTACATCTTATTTAGAAATATTGGAATATATTTTTATTAAGTTTGTTAGAATGTTTAGGAGGTTTAAGAGAGATGGATGCATGTATCCTCTCCTATTCTCTTAAATGTTCTTGTATCACGATATACATGTACGTACGATATGTAAACGATTCATCATGTTGTATATTGAAGATGAATATAAATTCTATTATTAAGTTTTATAGTACGTATTTATCGGAAACTTCTGCTTTTAAATTTAAGAATAAAACTTCGGGTAACAAAACATTCTTAGAAAATCATAATTCATGGAATTTTAATTTTTTCATAAATTGGGCGCGCAATTCAACCAAATGAGATTACAATCAGTAGTTTTCGCGTTTAGTCATAAAAGAAATTACAGAAATGTGTTGAGCTAGTTAACATTTTCATAATTTCTTAACGAAAGGCTATGTTATTAAGCGTACTTGGCTAAAAGTCATTAAGCCGCCGTTGTAAACACCATTTCTTTAGTTACATTAATAAAGGGTTCCTATAATATACTCCCTCCGTCCCGGTCATTTGTTGTCCTTTGGTTTTGGCACAAAGACCAAGAAAAGATGAGGGGGCCAATTGTAAGATGACAAGTGGACTAAATTAGGAGTGAATGATCAAATTGCTTATAAAATGCAATCTTAAAATAGAAAGGACAACAAATGACTGAGACACCCAAAAAAGGAATAGGACAACAAATGACCGGAACGGAGGGAGTAACTATAAATGGTCTCCTCTTTCGGAGTCTTTCCTTATGCCAAAAATAAAGATAAACAAATGACTGAGATGGGTTTTTAAAGACGAATATAAGAGAAAGTCGCATCTTTGTTTCGGGTTTTTGTTGTCAACTAGATTAAGTTATGACTTATTCCTGGTTATTATCAGGAGTGGCCAAGGACAACGAAGCACGATGTATACAATAACATACATGCTTAGCAGTTAGCACACAATGTACCTACTCTCGTAGACTTATAGACCTTATCTGTACTTTCGTGTCTGGTTTGTGTCGTATTATGACCCTTATTCGAAACCTTGAGTTAACATTTTAAATCAACAAATTGAATTCGTCGATACATAATGTATGATTATTCCAAGTTGGCATGCCAATTTTGTGTCGTACTGTGTCAATGATCTTCCCGTGTATCAATGCTTTCGTCTCGATAACACAACCAAAGCAAGATGAGCATCGATTATAACGAGTTTTGTACAAGACGGTCTTATTAAGTTATTATGCGCCTCTCACACACAATACAATTTTGTGCAGATGTCACACAGCTCAGCTGGTAAAGGTATAGATGTAGTGTTCATTACCTGAGTTCAAATCCCGTTAGCATGCGAAACATGAAAGGCTATCAAGGCATCAACTAATTAAAATTTCAGAAACATGAAACACCATCGATAACATCCGATTTACATGATTACATCTCGGCATGGATGATTAAAAATCCAATAGAAACTTATATACAAATCTGGAATATTACAAATTTTTCAAAAACCACTCAAATTACAAATCCTCCTAAGAAATACACTCATATAGTAAAAAGCTATTCACCAGAAAATATTTAGACAGTAAAAAAATTGCAGAAATGAGCATATCTCTGATCAAAAGACAGAGTAGCCGATTATTGACATCGACAATGGCCGTAGCTTGTTAAGATAGCAACTCAGTACTCCTCATCTTCATCTTCACCAGCAGCATCCTCAGCCCCGACTTCTTCGTAGTCTCTCTCAAGGGCAGCAAGGTCTTCCCGAGCTTCTGAGAACTCGCCTTCCTCCATACCTTCACCGACATACCAGTGCACGAATGCTCTCTTTGCATACATCAGATCAAATTTGTGATCGATTCTAGCAAACACTTCAGCCACTGCTGTGTTGTTGCTGATCATGCAGACTGCACGCTGCACCTTGGCTAGATCCCCTCCTGGCACTACTGTTGGTGGCTGGTAGTTGATCCCACACTTGAACCCGGTTGGGCACCTGCGACATTTTCAATAAATTACAGAGAAAATAAGTAAGATAAAAAAGGGGAACGACAAGTTGACAACTGAGATAGCCTCTGCTAGTGTGACACTTACCAGTCAACAAATTGGACAGTCCGTTTGCTCTTAATGGTTCCGACAGCAGCATTAACATCCTTGGGAACGACATCACCACGATACATCAAACAACACGCCATGTATTTGCCATGGCGTGGGTCACATTTGGCCATCATACTTGAAGGTTCAAACACAGAAGACGTAATCTCAGGCACGGAAAGCTGCTCATGGTAAGCCTTTTCAGCAGAAATGACGGGGGCATATGACGATAACATGAAATGGATCCGAGGGTATGGAACCAGGTTAGTTTGGAACTCTGTAACATCTACATTGATGGCTCCATCAAACCTCAGAGATGTAGTCAATGAAGAGATTATTTGGGATATTAAGCGGTTCAAGTTGGTGTAGGTAGGCCTCTCGATGTTAAGTGATTTCCTACATATATCGTAGATTGCTTCATTGTCAAGAAGAACAACTACGTCGGTGTGCTCTAGAAGAGAATGAGTGGAGAGCACGCTGTTGTATGGCTCTACAACTGCCGTAGAAACCTGAACATCAGAATATATGAACATTAATAGTGCTTTAACTTGGAGGCCTAACTAAGATTATCAATTTAAGAATGTGTCATACAACGATAAACTTGCAGGTCGGGTGTTAGCGGGTTGGTTCTTATTTTGACAAGTGTTATTCACACACGGGACTTAAACAATGCATAGCAATGGCAAAGTAAAGTGTGCGTACCTGAGGAGAAGGATAGATCGTAAATCCAAGTTTCGACTTCTTTCCATACTCGACTGACAAGCGTTCTAGAAGTAATGACCCAAAGCCAGAACCAGTTCCACCACCAACAGCATTGAATACCAAGAAGCCCTGAAGCCCAGTGCAACTGTCAGCCAATTTTCTTACTCGATCAAGGCAAAGATCAATGATGTCCTTCCCCACTAAGAAAACCAAGGAAAAAATCAAACCAAATTTTTATGTCATGGATGATGCAAGTATGCATATGTTGAATGATAAGGACAGTTTCAAGTTACTGCTTTCAAATCTCTAGCTAACCTGTGTAGTGGCCTCGTGCAAAGTTGTTGGCAGCATCTTCTTTCCCGGAGATGAGCTGCTCGGGATGGAAGAGTTGTCGATATGGTCCTGTCCTTATTTCATCGATCACAGTTGGCTCCAAATCAACAAACACAGCTCTCGGCACATGCTTTCCTGACCCCGTCTCACTGAAGAATGTGTTGAATGAATCGTGTTCAACACCTACTGATGTATCGCTGAAATCAACCAGAACCCAAAATCAGATTCAGAAAAGCGAAAGTTTCAAAAGACTGTCCATCGGCCAGAAGATGCAGAGAGAGTTTCTCCCAAGTAACATGCCCTTATACGTGTGGAAAGTACAAAACATCATATTGACTGTTAAAACGGTTGATCTAGCATAACTAGATGAACTTTGTCGACTTTATGGTCCTACCTGGCTTGAATCGGGACTAAACCAGATTAGTGCAAACGCAAAGGGCAATAGTACAGCACAATAAATTAACTAATAAGGCCTAACTGAGTTACTGGCATGTACTTGTCACCAACTTACATAATCTTTTCGAGCTAACGTAACTGATACTCCTTGTGTCTCGTTCATTTCCTTACGTTTGTTATAGATTGATTGTATCGTTTAAAAAAAAAAGCACCTTTACAAAAAAAGTTCATGACAAAATCATAAATGTTCGGTGAGCTTGTGGGCCAAATACACAGCCTGACGAGTTGTGTTACATTAATTAATATCTCAACCGTTTTCAGGTAAGAAAGAATGACTTCATTAAGGGGAAGTGAAACAATGCTAACACAATTGAATAAACTGACAAAGTACATGAAGGAGATGAACCATAAATCCATAATTTAATTATAATTAACGGATCCCGGCTCGAACCTGAAATAACCCATAAACCATAAAAGTTTAAGCTGATTAACTAGTAACGTGGCTACCAGCAGGGTACATGAAGGAGATGAACCGGGGCCGGGGCATTGTACGATATACAACAGTCTCATTTGAAGTTTTGGATAAACTGTAATAAACTGATAATCTGATTACTGCTATAGAAAATCTAAAAACAAATGAAGTACAATTGTACAAAATAAACAACCCAAAGACAAAGAAAAACCCTAATAAAACCAAGAATGACTTCCATTAAATGAATAAAAAAACAGTAAATTTGTATTATTTTTGAATGATTATACAATCCAAAATTACCAAAATAAGATGAATTCCCACCAAAAATATACTCCATCCATCCATCTAATCATTTGTTTATGTGCTTAAGGAGTTCGAACCCAGATCACGAATCCCAATGCCCATAACTTTATCAAATAAACTAGTTAACCTCTGCTCTAAATTCTCGTCAGGGTATTTCAAGTAAAGGTTAATAAATGACCGGGATATAAAAAAATTACCTAGGCATGATGCCATCATTGTGAATACCATGTTCAAGACAAAAAAGCTCCCAACAAGAATTACCAACTTGAATACCAGCTTGACCAATATGAATACTAATAACCTCTCTCATTTTATTTTTTCAAGTAAATTCTTGTTTTTTTTACTTGGTAATTATTGATGAAATTATAAGAAAGATGAAGAAGTTTAATTCAAGTAGTAAAAAAGTATGAATGAATGATAATATGTGTGAGTTGGGGAAGTTGGGATGATATAATGATAGATTGTTGATAAGAGTACTTTTGTTGAAAAAAACAGAGCATTTGTTCTGTTCAAAACGTTGACAGCAAGGATAGTTGTTGGCTTTCATTATTCTATGTCTATTAAACAAAATATCTTCTTTATCATACTGGTGCTACCTATTTTGGACACTTGCTTGCTAACTCACTTTCACTTTTGTGTGTGTTTTGTTTCCAAATTTATTCGATCAAAAATTATTGGTTAAAACCGTCAAAATAAAAGGAGTATTATTGTGTGAGATTTTGAATTTCGTTTGGTAAAATTTGTTGAAAAGTTTGTTAAAAACGAAAAAATAACTGCTAAAGTCTTGCCACTACCTAAGGTTCATTTCGATTAGCCAATTTAATTGGTTTGTGCTATTTTGAGTCGGGTGCGAATCGCTAACATGAACACATACCTCAAGTATCATGCATTCATGCTCCCTCCTTTCAAATCTACTCTTCTCCTTTCTCTTTTGGACAATATTCTCCGTTAGAGACTTAGAGGTAAACATAATTACAGACTAGCACGACCCATACTAACCCAACCCACCCACAGGCCTCCCTTTTCTATGGCCCGTCAGCCTTACGCAGGCCCAGTTCCTTCACTTGGGCTTGCCTCGGGTTATGATTTTGGTAGCCTACACCATCAGGCCCGCCCGACTCGCTAGCCTATACATTGTATTTCGCTGGTTCAAGGCCAACATTTTCATAGACCGGCTTTGTTCCTCACCCGAGACGAGCTCGGGTTATGATTTTGGCAGCCACCATCAAGCATGCGTGGCCCGTATTGGACCGGTTCAGGGCCAACATTTTCATAGACCGCCTGGTGAGCCGGCCCACCACTGGCCCGTTGCGTGGGCTCAGGCCTCCTCCTCTCTAACCCGACCAGCCCAGCATTTTCATGAAGAGGAGTATTGTTTTTGTCCTAGTCATAATGGTCTAAAATCAATAATACTCGCATTTAGCTTATGTGAGAGAGTGAATATACAGCACCACATATTTTCAGAAACAAAAACCTAAAAACTACTCTTAATTTTTTATAGTAAGACTATGGAAAATTTACGTTGTACCCTCGAACTTTGCCATTTTCCGCGTGGTACCCAAGTTTTTAAGTTTGTGCATATAATATCCCTGAAATATGATTTTCAAGCATAACATGCCCTTTTTATCGTTTTTAAAATTTTCAATTGAGCATAAATTATAGACCATAAATCGGAATTGATTAACTTTTTTTTTTTTCAAATTGATTAAACCAATTAATATGTTGTGATTCAAAGGTAAATATAATAATCAAATTAGTGGGCAATTGATATCACGTAAATTTTCCGTAAATTTTAGGATATCACGTAAATTTTCCGTACAAAATTCAAAGGTAAATATAATAATCAAATTAAACCAATTAATCAAGTAGACAAGGCAATTGATATGTTGTGATTTGTGGGGGATTTTACAGCTGGAGTAGTTGTTCAAGTGTTAATCCATTTAGTGGGCCTTCACCTTGACAACGTCGGTACGAATCTAACCATAAACAAACCTTATTACAGCTCACCTTTTTTATTTATTTTTCTCTTTCGGCTAATTAACATGTGAAACCTTTGTGAAAATGTCCTGTGTTTATTCATTTATAGACTCATTTTGTACTACAATGTTATCACAACTCAATTTAAATGGAAACATATTAATCACTTCAATTTTTCATTCTTAAATGTAAGTTACATTTGACATTCTCGTGTCGGATTTTTGATTAGACTAGAGATCCCATAGTCGAAAAGTAGTACTCGTGGAAATAAATACAGTATCTTAAGGTACCTGAGGTCGTAAATCGTAACTATCCTCCTACATTTTCGGATCTACCCTAAAGTAAAAGGGTTCGAGTCATGGTTGTAAATGCGTGATCTAGCGTTTAATTAGTTACTCATATGCATCTGATAAGACATAAGACTAATTTGGAACCAAAAGGAAATACAACAGGGTCAACATGCAGGCAAATTCTCATTTGTGACGGAAGGTATCCGTCACAAATGAGAAGACGGGTACCATTTTGTGAGACAAAATGCCCAAATAGAGGAGAGAGGAAAGCAAGTGGGGGGTGCCCCCACCTTGTCCCCCTATTTGTTTTGTGAGTGGCATTATCCATCTTCGGATCCGACCCGTCACAAGGGAGACGCTTTGCAACATGCAATATGCCTCAATGATAGCCTGAATCTTGGATGCTAAATGCTTTACAATCTACATTGGATTCTAACTATGCAAAATAATTTTGCCAATGATAGTTGGCAATTCACACCAGTATGTACAACAGTACAAGTAGGAGTGAGGTTTGAGACTTGAGACTTGAGACTTGAGGCTTGAGACTTGAGAGCATCCGTCAAGGATCGGTCAAGGATCGGATCGGGTCAAAGACCGAAAATAAAAATTTGGTGGAGCAAATAGTGGCAGGGGCGTCTAATATCACGGGCGGCGGAACTAGGCCTCCGGTTTTTACCACTGATTTTACAAGTTTTATTGATGAAATTTTATATAAACCTCGACGTATAGTACGTTGGTACATTCATATTTGGGCCTCATTTTTTTTGATGCACCAGGTCTCCATTTATTTTAAGATGCCCGTGAATAGTGGATATAAAATTTTCGATTTTGACCTTAGACGGTCAGATCGGATCGAACGCGAAGTATTTAGCCCAGTTTGATCTTAGATTGAAATGGATCTAAAATTATGTTTTTCGTTATTTCATATACAATAATCAGATTTTGCTTTAAATCAAATACAAAAATAATCAGACACTTGTTTTTTATGAAAATACTCTTAATTATTAAAGTTAATTTGTAACGTATTTTGAAATAAAATGTTCATTTGCTTCGCAATATTATAATGATCAGTCTTTAAAAACATTAAATTCGGTTCATTTGGTTCTGAATCTAAAATATGTCCGAACCAAAAACCAATTTCAAAAAATATGGACCAATAAACGAACCTAAACTTCTTCAATCTTATGTACAAGAACCTATAAGAAGGTATCATAGTTGTTTGTAGGCTATCACATTTTCGCATGCATATGCTTGAGGGTTTACTTGGTGCTCACCTGATTAAAAGGTAGCGGTTACAATTGTCACGACATGCAAAAAAAACTTTAAAAAAAGACTATCATTAAGTGACAAGGGGGAATTTTTCCTAGTATTCAGTTGTGGTGCAAATTTTTTTTGTTGGAGGCAAACATTTTAAGAGGAACGTCACATCAGTTATAATACTAAATTATAAAAATATTCAGCTAAAATTCGATAAAATTACATTGTTTAGGGAATTGAGCGCCCCTATTAATCCTTGAAATGCACTACTAGCTACTCGTATCTTATGAATAATTTTATTTAAAACCGCATTACTTCACAATTAAACATCTAATTACACGATAAATGATAAATGATTCATGTAGAATTTTGGTATATTTGTGAAGTCGAATTCGATCATCATTATTTTTATAACAACCAGCAATGTACAAAATCAACTCTCATAATTCATCATGACCCATTCGTACAAACATTAATCAATACGGGAATATCAAATATCAATAGAAGAAATGTAGTAAAAGAAAACATCAACAGAAGAAAACAATTTAATAAATTGAAGACACGATGCTAATTAATCCATGTTTTGCTCTAACCAAACCTTGAACAAAAGTCTACTCAACAATTACGCAAATAACCAACAACTCTCATCTAGAATCGTTCTATAGCATAAAACTGGCCGAAAAGGAGTTAGACTATCCCAATATTAACATTTAATTTTATTTATATTTATATTTATTTTGTTAACTCAATATCCTATGATGAATATAGAAGTATTTAAATATGCAAAGCGTCTCCCTTGTGACGGGTCACAAATGAAGACGGGTAATGTCACTCACAAAACGAATAGGGGGACAAGGTGGGGACACCCCCACTTGCTTTCCTCTCTCCTCTATTTGGTTCTTTTGTCTCACAATTTGATACCCGTCTTCTCATTTGTGACGGATACGTCCGTCACAAATGAGAATTAGTGTTAAATATGCAAGTTATCAAAATAAAATATTTATTTATAAGTTTATTAATTAACTTAGCTGGGCCTTTTTGTATGTGATAGCCCAAAATTCTTAGTGGAGTGAACGATATGGGCTGAAACATTGTGGCCCAAGTATCTTCTTCTTATTGTCTTGGGAATTTTGGCTCCAATCTAATCAACCGGATTTTCACGTGCATGATATGATAGAAATAAGATCGATAGAAAAAAAGAAAGAGAAACAAAATAATAAAATGAAAATCTAAACCTGAACCAAAATTTAGTATTCCAATCCGATCTAATATTAGGGCAGAGTAAAAAATTCGATTATCCAAACTGATCTGATATTCAATCTGTATCTGATCCGAAAGTTAAGTTTGGATCGGATATCCGTTTCAAAATTTTTGGTTTTGGGTTGGATATGAATATTAGAAAGAAAACATTTGGATTTCCGATTTGATCCGAAACTATAATTTTCTAGTATAATTTCGTGAAAATACAGTTTTATCTGATACAAAAATTTAACTATAGTTTTAAATAATAGAGAAACATGTAAATGTTACTTACATTTTATGTCAAGAACATTTGATTAAGAATACTAAAAAAAATCATCATGTAAGACGATGAATATGATTGTAGTTCAAACATAGCTTAAAGTAAATTCCAAAATATGGGTATCCGATAGATATCCGCATCCGATCTGATTATTTTGGATATCCGAACATTGGATATCCGAAACATTTGGTTTGGATATGAATATCTGACTTCAATAGTTTTTAATATGGATATCCGATCCGAACTAGCACTTTAGATCAGATATCCGATACGTTTTCTGTCCTACGATTTATTACACAAATTCTTGTTTCAGACGACAACTTTTTGTCTGAAGCTTTAAACGGGTATATCAGATCATTTTATGTTTAAATGTAACCACAATGGTATAATCAGTGTTACAACTTATGGTAATTTGTTTTTTCAATAGTGATCACATTTAATAGTAAAACAATTACAAAATCCCGTCTTATTGTTTCAGACCAAAATAACCGTCTGAAACAAGACCAACTTGATCTAATATATTGAGGATTTAATCTAACAATTTAATATTCCGATCCGATCCGAACCACAAACCTAATAACATTACACATAGGAAAAGAGTGTGATGCCACTCTAAAAAAACGCAAGTCACGCCGTTCTCGATCTCCTTATTCCTTTGGTTGTCTGTAGAGATCTCGTTTCCTCAACCACTGGAAAAAAGAGTTCAAAACAACAATGGCGGATCAAAATGCAAAACCTGCTGGAGTTTGGCCAACTGTTAAACCCTTTGTTAATGGTGGTGCTTCTGGTATGCTTGCCACCTGTGTCATTCAACCCATTGACATGATTAAGGTCTTCAATTTTTCCCCCTTTTTTCTAATTGTTAGGGTTTTTGTTCTTAAATAACTAATCTTGATGGTGTTTATGTTTGTAATTTGTGTTATTTTGATGATTTTGTTAGATGGGTAGCTGATATTTTTCATTTTAGAGCTAGTCTGGTATAAGACGGTTTTACCCTAATATAGTCGTTAAACGGATCCTAACGCAACCTTATTAGTGGGCAAGAGTGGTTACTAATAGATCACATTTTACGATAAATTTGTGTAAGACCGCCTTCCACAAGTAAATGTGTTCATTCCAATGCTTTGGAATTTTGTTGCGTTGTTTTTTTGAGCTACATTGATTTTATAGTTATGTGTAAAGAACTAATCTTTATGTTGTTTTAGTTTGTTATTTGCGTTATTTCGAGGAATTTTGTAGGTGGGTAGGTGGGAATTTCATCTGAGCTTTCACATTTTTGTAAATCATTAGAATTTTTATTAGATGTTATCTTAATTATCAGTCGATTTGCTGTTTGGAAGCTGAATTAATTTGATCTATGTTTGTATAATATGGTTTGAGCTGATTTTGTGATATGGGTCTGTGAGATTTGATTTTAAGTTGTATAATGTGAATTTTATGCCGTTTAAGCAGTTGAGATTTGCATCCTAGTGTGAAATTGTTCATGCTGCGGTATATCCGACCCCCCTTACCCAGCAATTTGCGGGAGCCCTCGAGGCACCGGGGAAATGTGAATTGTATGCTGTTATTAAGAGAGGAGCAGTTGAGATTTTCATCTAAGGGCGGGATTTTTCATGCTTGGTGACATAATTTCGTCTTATTTCGGTGTTGTTAGAGCTGAATTTAGTTAATGTGGTCATGTATTGTGATTTTTACTTGTTTTGTGAATTGGGTAGGTGAGGATTCAACTTGGTCAGGGATCAGCTACCCAAGTCACAAAGAACATGCTTGCTGCTGAGGGTTTTGGTGCCTTCTACAAGGTATGCATTTTTTTCCTTTAAATCTTATTTTGTTCTGTTAATGCCTATCTGTATCGTGTTTATGACTGTCAAATTGATGATTTCTTTTGGATCAAAAGGGCTTGGATCTGTCCTGCGGGCTTCATAGTTTATAGAACTCCTGTAGAAAATCTTAGTGCTTAGTGGAGTTGTTTTTGGTATTTTTTGCACATGGCAATCATGGGTTGTGACTATAATATTCATATCGGTTTTAGTCATGACTGTGGTGTCGGCAATTGCAGCATAATCTTGCTTAATGTAGCCAATATCGCACCAAAAATGTGTCTTGGTTCATTATTAAGGGTAGTTTTTCATGTTACAGCCTTGTTTTAATACCATGCTGGACTATGATCTCTCTTTGATTTGTGGGAGGCTTGAAGGATGATCTTTGTTAAACCCATGTCTCGAGGCGGTTTTACATTATTAGTATTTTTCTGTGTCACCCTTTATTGAAAATAGCACTGTCATATGTTCACTGTTGGGTATGTGGCGTATCTGTTATTTAGTAGATGTATAGTACTTGAGATCTCTGATCAGCAATTTGTTTGACATGTTTTGACATTTTTTTTGCCATCTACTTTCGCTTGGTGCAGGGTCTGTCCGCTGGGTTGCTCAGACAAGCTACATACACTACTGCAAGGCTTGGTTCTTTCAGGTAATCTTTGACATGTTTGTATCATTGTATGGCATCTGAGGAGTGAAAGGAAAAGGAGGGGAATGAAGTAAGAAATTTTCCGTGTTGGAGGAATTTTGAGTAGACTTGGAAGAGGGTAGATAGATGCCTCCTTTTCCCTCCAACCCAATTTGCTAATCAAACAAGGCATTTGTCTCCCTCCCCTCCCCTTCCCCCTCCAATTCCCTCCATCCAAGCAAGCCCTAAGATTATGCTCCATGCTAAGTTCAATCATAGACTCATAATGCATACCGCAGTTGATATCTATTTTACCTTCTATGTTATCTTAGACTAATCACTTTCCGTTACCTATTCTGTCCCTTGCATATACGAAATTATGTTGTAGTTGTAGAATCTTGTACTCCTCATGGTTGCCTGAGTTGCTAATAAGTAATATTCTCCGATTCTTTGAAATAACCCCATTTGCTTTTGCTCAATTATTAGCGAATTGTAAATGGGTGTGAGTGGGCTGTGGGTCTCACCATCAAATATTAACGAAGTAGAAATGGGGCAATTCCTAAGAATTAAAGAGAGTATCTTATACTCGATATGCACTAAACTGAGTAGCCCAGCTTAAATGCCATGATACAAACAATGTCGCGAACTAGTTTTCAGTTCGTAAACGGTTGAGCGAATTTGGTAACACGGGTACACTCTATCGAGTCATTAGAGAGCAATATGTTGACCCTTCTGTAATGTTATATATTCAGGAAAGTATGAATTTATATGTTTTCCTTGAACTTTGACTTGCAACTTGCTTAGGATTTTGACGAACAAGGCTATAGCTGCTAATGATGGGAAGCCTTTGCCTCTCTACCAGAAAGCTCTTTGTGGATTAACAGCTGGTGCTATTGGAGCTTGTGTTGGTAGTCCTGCTGATCTTGCCCTCATCCGTATGCAAGCTGATGCTACTCTTCCAGCTGCTCAAAGGAGACATTACAAGAATGCATTCCATGCTCTTTCCAGGATAGTTGCAGATGAGGGAGTTTTGGCACTGTGGAAAGGTGCAGGTCCAACCGTTGTAAGAGCAATGGCATTGAACATGGGAATGCTTGCTTCTTATGATCAATCTGTGGAGTTCTTCAGGGATTCCGTTGGCTTGGGTGATGCTTCCACAGTTGTAGGTAAGATACATTGTTTCATGTTGTTTTATGTTGGCTTCCCCTGGCGCTTTCTATACCGTTAAATGTGTCACAGACTGACAGACTAACTCCATCCTTGTTGGATTTTTTATTTGTGGATTTGTTGGATGCAGTTCTGACTTGTTTTTTTGTTATGTTCATTATGGGTTATCTGAGAACAACCTCTTAGCGTTTTTAACGCAATGATAGGTTGCGTGCTACTGTTCCTCCTTCATCCGCCACAAGTAGGAACCTTGGAGGCACTTGGGCGATGTTTTAATATTGGAATTGTTATTGCTATGTATGTAGCTAACTGTTGTATGAGTTGACGGAACATCCTGCAATCACTGCCTTTTTTTGCTTCTATTGTTATTGGCTGTTGTTTAGATCAGGCAGCAGCTTTTGAATACTTAATATAGAATTAGAAGGCTTGTTTAGGCTATATGTTATCTCTTGTAGTCTTATGACACACTCGGAAAATTAAATATCGTATATCTTTCAAGTGAGGTTATTGTGGAAGTTTGTTTAGGGATGTGATGCTTGCCATTGGTCAGACAAAACAGGTAATTTTATTAATATATATGCAGCGAATAATGCAATAAGTGTTTCTAAAATTAAACGTAAAATAGTATTAGTATGAACAATTAGAAAGGCAGTCATATCGCCTTGGGTTTGGAGGTTTGCCTCTTTGGGTCAAGTACCTCGACTCACGTTAGAGCTGGTCAGCTTCACTCCTCATAAGTGTACATGGCAAATGGGTGATTCTGGTCGGATCTGATCGTATGGTGTTGTTTTGGGGGTATTACTTACTTCAGTTTCAGGTTTATTTTCGGTGTTATCATGGTCATTTCACTGGGCCAGGTTATTTGGGCCTGGTGGTTTTTGACATATCAGATTATGTTTTATTAAGGTTTTTGCCATTTGTCATGTAAATACCTGGACGTAATTTCAAATTAGTCATTTCAGGTCAGTTTATGTAGGTCACTGTTGCCAGGTCTACTCATAATATATTTTTCGTCTTCTACCAGGTGCTAGTGCAGTATCTGGATTCTTTGCTGCCGCTTGCAGTCTACCGTTTGATTATGTGAAAACACAAATACAGAAAATGCAACCAGATGCTACTGGAAAGTACCCTTATACTGGTGCTATGGACTGTGCTTTGAAAACCTTGAAAGCAGGCGGACCTTTCAAATTTTACACTGGATTTCCTGTTTACTGTGTCAGAATCGCCCCTCATGTTATGGTAAGCACTCGTCTTTCTCTTCCGTCCGCTATTCCTCTCTAACTCATGAAATTTTGTAGTCCACGTTCAATTTGGAGCTTACTGCTTACCCCTTTTATCGACTGCCTTTCAGATGACATGGATTTTCTTGAGCCAAATCCAGAAGGTGGAGAAGTCTATTGGTTTGTAGGTCAGACTCACAGCTAGAAATCAGCCATTTGGGTATGTGTTGTGGTAGCAGATATGAAAAGCCTCAGCATTTAATTTTCGTTTCTTTTTCTCTTGCACCAAAGCCTTGCAAATTTTGCTGGTACTAAATAAATTAGCTACGATGACTGTCTTAGAATATATGATTCTTGTGGGGAAAGGACCATGCATCTGTAGCTGGTTTGGTCTGTGTTTTGATGACCCCTTGGTGTGAACACTAGTCTGCGTTGTGGAACATGTAACCTTCACGAATTAGGTGAAATTTTTGGTTATCATAAGGACAAATCGCTTTAAATGTTCCTTGTTGCTGAGATATTGTCGCCACATTCAGTTGTTTATGGAACTACTAGCGTGGAAGGCAGTCTTTTGGAACCGATTTGGATCTGTTGGACCCGTTGCTATCATTTTTCATCTCTGTTCCCTTTCGATTGAAACTGCTTGTTTGGTTTAAGCTCATTGTTCAAGCAGACTAGTTACATTTTCTGAGTGTCCTGATATTTTTCCGAGAATTTGCCTTGTTTTGTCATGGAATTCCTATAACTGAGATTGACTTTCACGCGTGATGAATACCCTGGTATGTAGTAACTGATAAGATTGGGTCGGTCCTGGGGTTGTTATCTAGTGATATCAATTGAGTCTCCTTGAGTTGGGCTAACTGGGTTGATTCATCGTCGGGCCGACAAAATTCATGTAGTGTTTGTATCAGGCTGTATCAATTTAGATTAGGTCATATTTTTGTTGTTTCTTATAGGTAAGGATATACATGGCTCCGTTGATTTTGCCAAATTTAATTCATACTCATCTCTATAAAGGGCGTATCAGGACAACTGCGAATGCGTATTTCCGAGCAGGTTTCCTTCAAGATGAACATATCCGTTTTAAAACTAAAACGAGTCAAATGACACTATTTGCATAAATAGATTGATCGTACCTTAGGGAATCAATCTAGTTTTATTTACTTGTAAAAAAAAATCACATATTGAATAAAAATTGGGGTTTTTTCTCTATTTTTTTAGTGGACGTTCGTTAAACACAACACGAAGCCGATGTACAAATTTTTATATACTTCCACAATACCATCCCACAACTTCAATATATCTATTTTTTCCTCTCAAGTAAACATCATTATTTATATATCATCATAAATATTAAATTGTGTGTTAGCTAAACAAACAAACAAACCTCATTAATAATATTGAATTGAAGCAAAGGAGGTTGCACATAAAAACAAACTTGTTAAAGATAACAATATCTCAACGGAAGTCGATCCTCGGTCCTATTATCGTGTCTCATCTTTTATCCAACTGCCTTTATTTTCTGGTCATAATTCTCTTATTAAATTTATACAATTACTTTTAATGGTTAATGTTTATGTATCAAATAAAAACTACCGAAATATAAATAAAACACGAAAATGGAACAGAGAATCGGATCCCAAACTCACTAGTCACTACTCACTTGTTGTCCCTACATGCAACACCATCATCAAAAATGCCATACTTTTCTCAATTATTGTCACTAACAATAACTTAAAACCACAACCATACCATACTACCTTCATTCCCCAATCAAATCTACAACAAAAGAATAATAATCACACCCAAAAAAGTTATTCCTTCCTAATTTCTTACTCCATCAAATTATCAAATTTAATCTTAGTTTAATTTCTACAAAAAATGATGTCACAATTTAGCTTCTTAATGATGCTACTAATCATGATCTTAGTACCAACTTTCTTATACACCTTATTCTTCCTAATCAAATGGCCACCAAACCCTTTTACCATTTTTCGACATCGGTCCGTAAATTCAGGGAATCATGTTACTAATGATGAGAATAAGAGCAATAGTCTTAGTAGTAGTACTAAGAAGAATGATATGGAGTTGATTATAATGAGTTCAAGTTTAGGAAAAGATATAGAATGCCCTGTTTGTTTATCTGTATTCATAGATGATGAAGAATTGAAACAACTTAAGATTTGTAAACATTTATTTCATAAGAATTGTATCGATAAATGGGTTTCGACACATTTTAATTGTCCGATTTGTCGAGCATTTGTTAGTAGTAATCAATACAAAATTAAGGAGAAGGAAGTTCCAGGTTTGTCTTCAACAGATGTTCATCATACAAGTGATCTTTGGCAAGGTTTGCCTGATTCTTCTGGCTTGGTTTGAACTTTTCTGAGACGGTTTTACACGAATATTGTGTAAAAAATGAATTTACAATTAGTGTAAGATGGTTAGAAAATTCTATTTTACTCAATTTTTTGTGTACGACGGTTTTACATAAAAATCTGTTATTTTTAGGAAGTTTGTAGATTTTGATCTACTGGGATGTAGTTGGTTATTGTTAATTATATAAACGGGAGGGGATTCGAACCGTAGATTTATTGTACTTGTATGCAGATCTTAGTCTTAGTGATTGTTTAGTTGTATGTAAGAATTATGTAATTTAGAATTCATGAAAAATTGGCTAAATTTATAATGCATAAATAATTGTTAATTTTGTGAATTTTCTTCTGAGATTTGCCATGTTTTTTTTTTTATCATGGTGAAAATTCCTCTAATTTTGATAGAATTATTATTGAGAGGGTAAACTATGTGAATTGTGATGTATAATTGCAGAACGCACAAATAAGGCATATATATAAGACAATGCAGGATATGGAAAGATATTAAGGAAATACTTTTTAGAATATTCTAATATTCTAACACCACGCTCAATCTGGAGCATGGAGATCAAGAATGGGTTGAACTAATCCACTAGTGATGGTGTTGTGTAGAAGTGTGAATATCTTCCTATTGAGGATTTGCTGCATCGGTGTCCAAGGTCTATAATAGTACAATATTGTCCACTTTGGGTCAAGCCCTCACAAATTTACTCTTAGACTCCTTCCTAATATGCCTCATACTATAATATTTTGTGGTCCTTTATAAAGATGATCTTCTATCTTTATAACACCGATATGGGACTTGGATTTGCACCATAACAATCCTCCCCTCAAACCATGGATGGAACATCATCTTGACTGGGACCTTGACCTCCATGGAGAACTCCCCACAACATACAGCCTCAAACCTTCCCTTAGCCGACACACTATGCTACCTAGCCATGTATGCACTACATGTCATCGCCTGTTCAAGTGAGTTCTCTGACATGCTTCTGATCATGCATGTCTATGTGTCCTTGGGACTGTGCTACACTTGCATATCGAACTTCATCTGCATCCAATATACCCTAAACCGGGTCTGGCACTTCAGAAGTTCTAGAATTACAACGTCTCTTGCATCCAACCCGAAAAGGACCTTAAGGGTCCACCTAATCAATAGTTCTAGTACATAAATGGTCTTTGTCCCACCAGACCTATGACACCTTTCATCCATTTAGCCTTGGACCGGGCTTGCTCAAGGCTCCACCCCGAGCTAGGAGTTTCATGCCTTGCAGTGTAAGCCACACTTCAACTCTTGACTCGATGTTTTACCAACGTACCTTCCATGAACTTTAAATTTTCAAACAGTATTTGTACGATGTAGGACCTAGGCCCAAGTTTAACCTTGGGCTTTGAAACGACTTGTGTTGCGAAAGCGTGAATGTCTTTATGTTGAGCCTCTGCTGCATCGGCGTCCAATGTCCATAATAGTACGATATTGTCCGCTTTGGGCCAAGCTCTCACAGATTTACTCTTGGGCTCTTTCCCAAAAGGCCTCATACTATTATATTTTATACTCCTTTATAAAGATGATCTTCCATCTTTACACCACTGAATCATCGATGTGGGACGTGGGTTTGCACATAACAGATAACATCATGAACAAAATGACTGTCGATTTCAATGTGCTTAGTTCGTTTATGGAAGACCGGATTTTAAGTAAGGCATAAGGCCGACTGACTTTCACAAGAGAGACTCATTGGATTAGCAATAAAGACTCCAAGGCTAGAAAGAAGACTCAATAACCATTTCATCTCACAAAGCTAAGGAGGACATGATTCATAGCTTTATACTTAGCTTCAGCAGACTAACGCGAGACCGTCTATTGTTTTTTCATCTTCCATGAAATGGGTGATCCACCTATAAAAATGAACCAGTCAGTGACAGACCGCCGCAACCAGCCCAGTTGCAATCACATCAACCAGAAACAAAAAGCCGACTATTCGATAGGAATAAAACACCATGGGCTCTATTTCAAATAACGCACAACCTGCTTTAAAGCATCCATATGCTCCTAACGTAGGGCCTGAAGAAATTGCGGCAAAATATGCACCATGTAGCTTAAGTCTAACCGTGTAACAGCCAGATAGACGAGACTTTCAACTAGACGTCGATAGCTCTTGGCATTATCCAAGAAAGTATCCATAGAAAATCCTAGGAGATGGTTTTGTTCAAAAAATGTAAAAGGAGGTGGCCTAGGGATCTTAATAAACCGGTCTCAGAGAAAAAAAAATCTAGCGTATACTTACGCTGATTAATAAAAGTACCTTTACTACTACAAGCAATCTCAATGCCCAAAAAGTTTTCAAGGGACCAGATCCATCGTATTAAAAAAACTCCTAAAATAAGTTTTAAATGTAGCAATAGCAGCTCTATCATTACCCGCAACAACAAGATCATTTACATAAACTAGGACATATAGGCATACGTCTTCTCGCAAATAAGAAAATAAAGAGTAATCGGAATAAGCATTATTACAAGAATCATTGTAAACATCACTTAAAAGACATCAGAGATTTAAAAAACTTATGTATAAATTATAGACATCGGACATTTAAAAACAACTTATGTCCATATAATTCAATATGCATCAGTTTTATGGAAAGCTGATGTCTGTTAATCCTTAACTTTGATAGACATCGGACATCTAACAACCGATGTCCATTTATTTCCCGAAAATAGAATAAAATCAGCCCAAAAC
>VHZZ01004337.1:42178-52353 GCA_009801015.1 Silene noctiflora | reverse complement strand
TGTTTAGAAAAAAGTTGTTACTCTAAATTTGCTAGTTTGTATTAATACCATGCATAATAAAATTTTTAATAATTTACAAAAAATTAATCCATTATTAACTGAATGATGTGCTCAAAAAATTGTTACTCTTAACGTTTTTGAAATTTGAACACAATCTAAAATAAATATTAATTTTAAAATTATGGTATATAAAAATTTTAAACGTGAAATCTGCAATGAACAAATTTAAAAATGGACAAAAATTGAAAAATTGCGTCTTCCTTGAACAACAAATTAAAGTAGTAGGTTTTTTTTTTTTTTTTTAAGAGGCTCTACCACTATTGCACAAAACTTAGATTACTTGACGAGGTGGATGAATGTGGATGCACTAAATGTTCGTTTTTCCTAATATATTCTACTTTTGTCTTAATCCTTTCACATGTGCATATTTGCCCCGTCTTAAAATTAAGACAATATACTCATAGTAAATGAATTGCCATCTATAATACGTGGGTAGCGTTACAACTCATGTTGAAATACGAGTTGAGATCATCTCTAGTTATTTAACTATTTTTTTTTTGTAAAAGAGATTTAATTAAACGTAAATTAATGATCGTGCAACAAGTCCCTTTAAAAAAGATATATATGTCTTAAAATTAAAACAAGTCAAATATACACCCACTTGTATACATAAAACAACTATTTTATTATTTCCTATACTTTTTTTATTTCATTTACGAATATAATATTAAACCCGTATTAAACTTAAAATAGATGCGTTAAATAAGTATTTATGATGATAGGGATAGACTGATAGAGGAAGTATCCAACACCCTTGGAGTTAAGGTCCGACTTGGCTCCCTCACCGACAGTTTTACAAAGAATTAAGTGCACACAAGCAATCCTTGCCTACACGAATAAACTTGGATAATATTGCCAAAACCCTTCACCTAGACAATGGATCTTCTAAATTTAGGCGTTGTTTGACCAAGTTTTAAAAATGTTTTTCTGACTGAAAAAGTAGTAGCTTGGTCAAATACTATAAATTAAATAGTTTTAAAGCTACTTTAAAAAGTTAAAAACTGATTATTCACCTCCAAAAGTAGAAGTGAGTATTTTGCTACTTCTACTTTTCACATAAAGAGCCAAAAAAAAAAAAAAAAAACTGGATAAAAGTAGTTAGGCCAAACATAAATTTTATAAGAAACCGCTTTTACAAAAGTATAGCCAAACAACCAAATTTTTTCCAAAAGTAACTTATGAATAAACCCCTTTTAAAAAGTAAAAACTATTTCACACAAGTGAGTCCATACAGCTAGAAAAATAATTTTCTAATGTGAGATTTATCCACAATCTTAGCAAAAATTAATTAAAACTAAAATTTTCTGCAACTTTTTACTTTTAAGTGCTGAAAATTTTATTTAATTCATTATTATTACATTTCAATTTAATTTAATGTCTGTGTAGTTCTCCAATTTAATTTCAGTTTATATTTTTTTATTTAATTGTTGACAAAATGAATATTATGTCTAATTATATCCATATAAGTTTAGTATATCATAATTTTAAAACCGACTCGTGTATTTTAATGCACGAGAGTAAAACTAGTTGCTCTAAATTCACTCCTACACAGTATTACTAATTTTTATAAAACGACTTTACAAAAAAATTACAACAAAACTTCTTTGAAAAAAAATTGATTATTTTTATTCAATATTTTCTTCTTTTTTAATAAGTCTATAGTATTGTTAAGTCGTTTCACATTTTTTTACGCGAGACAATTTCTCAAATGACATACTTCTATTATAATGTAATATACACATTTTCTACATTTCAGAGGAGTCTGTATTACTTAAGAGTAGAGGTGATTATCAGTTCACAATCGGACCGGGTTGAACCCGACCGAAGACTGAGAAATATATTTAGGTGGACCAAAGACCAGACCTAAAAAGTTCGGTCTTGGACATCATCTAACCTGTATTTTTTGCTCTGATCCAGTCTTGAATCGAAATTTATAAATTTTTATTTTTAAGTATATGATTATTAAAATTTAATTTCATTAAATCAAATAAATTAGTTTATTAAAGTATATTTAGCATGAATAACCACCAAAATTAATTTATAATATTATTTTGAAGATAAAATACTTGATTAATTTGTAAAGTGTGGACCGTGAACCAAACCTAAGTGAGTCCCGGTCAGAGTTCAGTTCAAATCAACTAACCCAATCCGATCCATTTATTCGATCCCGTCCTAAACTTGCACAATCTTATAAGAGTGTCTTAAACTTACTACAAACTTCATCTAATCCAAACCAAACTAATAAGCTATTAGAAAATATTATGAGCAATAATAAACTATTAGAAAATTTCAGTAAGTGACATGTATAATAAAATACTAAGCAAAACTTCGTGACGTTTGGATGTCCACTTTTTAAATATAGTATATTTTTTTAAGATAGTTCAAAAATTGTTTATCAGACATAGAATTTATGAACTACAAAAAATAAATAAAAGGGAAATAGTTTATAATGGATAAGATTATTAACCGACTAATCATATTGCTTGTAATAAATAAATAAATAATAAAACACAAAGAATTCGATCAAGTAATGAGTACTATTGCTTACGAGTTTATTTTTTTATTTTTTTTGGGGTAAACCATCCGGTTTAATCCGGATTCGAGCCTGGTAGGACCACTAGGGCGGTAAAGCTCCCCCTCATGAGTTTCAACACTGCTGCGTTCCCAGGGCTCGAGCACGAGACCTCTGATTAAGCTAGAACAACCCCTTGCCAGTTGATCTAAGTGCTCATGGGTATCGCTCACGAGTTTATAAACTAGAGCTAGTTAACATTTGTATAATGATGTTTGCTCAAACTTAAAACGGCCTTCATAAATTTGTGATTTGAAAGAACAAAAGTTAAATGAAGTGCTAAGAACTATCTTACTCCAATCGTAAGGTTGGAGATTCAATTCGAGTCTCTATCCTCTCCATTTCTCAAAAAGAAATGAGAAGTCCATTTTCTTACAACGGTCGAGATCACATTCTGTCAATATCTAACGGTCCTAAATTTATGCTAAAAAACAAAGGGAAAGTAGAAATTAGAGGGGAAATTATTATTAAATGAGTTTGAGAGAAAAAAATGAAAAGAAAAAAGTGACATTTTTTAAAAAATAAAAATAAATTAGTGATTTGAGAGAAGCCGAGTCACCCCATGATAGATATGACACTATTGGACCACCCTCCATAATGATACCTATTTTTCTTTTCTTTAATTACTATTGACAAAAAGAATGCCTTCAAAATCAATGCTTTTGAGTTTGATATGATCCAAAATGACTCGATGAAACTTCTCCCACAAGAAGTGCATATAACATATGGGAGAAAGGTCTATTCCACCTCAAATCAATGGAGTATTAGCAGCCTTGTTTCACTAAAATTCTACACTAAATTCCAATTACTTACCTTCCTATATTATTTCCTTTGATCATTTCTCAATTATTCACCAATACCCAATTATAAATCCTCTTCAAAAAAACTTTCTAATACCATCTAAATAAATAAATAAATCGGGGTTTCTAGTGTCGATAGCCGTGACCAATTGTCTTTCCCTGAATCATATCTCAATAATTCACCAATACCCATCTCATAAATCTTGTGTAAACAGGGTGTCTACCGCCGACAACAGTAAACAATAGTCTTTAATTACCTTGATCATATCTCAATAATTCACCAATTCCCAAAATTAGAAATCCTCTAAAAAAAAACTTTATACTATACCATTTAAACTAAATCTTTTTTTTTTTTTTTTTAAGACGGGTGTCTACTGTCGATAACAGTGAGTGATTAGTCTTTATTAAGATGGATCTTGATGAATGGGAAGTTTTATCTGATGGAGGTTTTGTTGATCATCATGGAGATCAAGAAGGAAACAAGATGAAAAATAGTTCTTTAATTGACATGGATTATTTTGAAAATATTTCTGATCAAGAAGAGAAGAAGAACAATTTAATGGTAATTCCTGTACCAATTAAGTTTGATCATGATCAAGAAGAAGAAGAAGAAGAAATCCCAGAAGAGGTAACAAAATTACCAATTATTGAATCATCTTATGATCAAAACTTTGATGATCAAGAGATGATACCAAAAATATTCTTCAAGAAATTGAAGGAAAATGAATTTGTCGACATGAAAATGGATGTGGGTACTTGTGATTTTGTTAAAAAAGGTGAAAAAGATGGAAACTTTGAGGTAAAAAACCCAGAAAATGATGAAAGATTAGTTGTTTATGAAGAAAAGAAGGTAAAAATGGAGGAAGAAGATGAAGAACATGGTGGTGTGAAGATATGGAAATGGGCAATGACAGGAATGGGTGCACTTGTTAGTTTTGGATTTGCTGCTGCAACTGTTTCTTTGATTGCTTTCAGTAATAAACACAAAGATGGTAAAAATTCTATGAATGAAGAGCTTCATTTCCAAATTTACTCTCATGATAAGGTAACTATTACTCCAATAGCAAGTCTTTCTTGTGACGATCACAAGCTTGTAACGTCTCATAGCCCCTTTCTGTTTTTAACGTTATTTAAATCGGTTGTGAGTGATGTCATAACTTGTGACCGTCAAGAGTAAGAATTTGTGTTACTCCATATATCCATTTTTAATAGCTCATGTTTATCTTTTTATCGTGCTAGCATAAGGGTAAGATTGTGTACATCCGACCCCTTGAAACTCTGTAGTAAACTCTTGTTGGATCATCTTCGAATTTTCTACATGATTTTATGATTTCTGGGGTCTTGTCATATGTGAATTTTGATGATTGGGTTTATGCGCCGGGCGCGATCAGGGAAGGTCGCTTGCCTCCTCGACCAACAATTAATATTGTTGATTCTAAGTTTTTCATATATTTTTTTTCCGCTCTAACTGTAAATCCTGATTCCATCATTGAATCTCACTTTTCAAGCAAAATTACAGTTTCCCTTTGATTATCATTCTTCTTTCCCGTCCAATTCAAATTTAGTTCATCTATTCTATTGGTGTGATCAATTGGTATCAACTTTATTCGAGGTCCCTAAAGCGCGATTTAAATAATCGAATGAACCCATTATTAGGCAGACATGTCCATTCATACCAAATTAATTGGGTATCAGGGGAAACTTGTGATTTCAGATTTGGCATGTATCCATGCTAGTTTAATTTGATGAATGAAATTTTCAAACGGATTCTCATTTCATCGTGTCAATGTCGTCACCCATTGAATTAGCGTAAGGACGGATAAGGAAAATTTCGATAGATTTAGGCTCTAGATGGATTAGGCTGTAGTATGGATAATTTCTTAAAATAATGTGATTAGACCTAATCAAGGCGTAATTCTAATTCTATATTAACATGGCTTTGTCATTAGTTGGATTAAGATACATGCCATCATGGTCTTGGTTATAGATGCTAATGTGGTTGTATTATAATAATCAATAGGAGTAGTCGAGCAAATGTCAATTAACTTAGCGGGTAAAGTCACAAGAGTCGGTACCCATGCATGTGTTTGAACCCCGTCAGCCTTGTGACTCCCTTTAAACCAAAAAAAAAAAATAACGATCAACAAGAATCTAGTGTCATTTGTCTGAAAATAATAATATATATGTATATTGTATACATTATCGGATCAATTATAATGTCGTTTGCTTGTTTATTAAGACTGTGTTGATGCTTACACAAGCTACAACCTTTGGTAATTGGAGGATGGTGTTTGCTTGTTTGATTGGTGTTGTAAACTCTTTTCCTAAATGTTTGTTTGATTCCAAGGGAAGTTTCTATCCCAAAGAATTAGAACTCCATGTGATTTGGTCAAATGGCTTCTCTATTTCTCGTGATATCGTCAATACATCCATCCGTCTTAATCATTAATATACCTTTGGTTAAAATATTCGTCATGATTGAGACAAACATAGTATACAAGTTTTATGGTCATCCGAACAAACATTAAACTATTCGTATTCTTATTTTCCTTCCAAAAGTGATGTGAATGTTGTAATTTTGTTGCAACTGCAGAGGTTTAAGCAAGTGGTTCGCCGAGCAAAAAGGCTAAATGAAGCAATTTCGGTGATGAGAGGGGCACCCATGACTAGGGCGCGCATCACCATTGGCGGTTATTACGAAGCTCAATAAGAAGTCCGTCTTCATCAGCACTCGCTCTAGTGTGTCGCTTTGGTTGGAATGATCGAAGTATATCCGGAATCATGGAACAATATCTATATGTCTATATCTTTAATGTTGTAGCTTTGACAGCTTCAACTCCTTACTATGTAAAGGAACTTGCTACTTATATATGTATATTAATGTCTATAAATTATAGAATGTACTCAATAGACTATAGATTCTGTACTTTGTTGGATTTTATGGTATGTTAGATTTCTTGCTTGTTCATTATTTGAAGTTCCAATTTGATCGGAATGAAGGTTGTCCGTTCTGTATGTGTATAATACAATCCCAAGTCTTCCTTGTAACGGACGTAATTCACATCACAAGCCTATGATGGGTCAAGTATTATCCATGTGGGTAGTAGATAAGACAAAACAGATTGCTACTCTCTCGATACTCTGCTTTTGTCTTATTATCCACATGTGTAGTACTGGACTCGTCGCAAGTTTGCGACGGATATGTACTATCACAAACGAGAATTTGAGCGAATACAAATTGGGTCCATAACTCCATATGCTATTATGCTTGATAGTGAATGCTAATATATGGTTTTATAGTTGTTGGGTCCATAAATTTATGTTGTGTGTTTGCTAGTGGTAAACAAATGCGGGATTGGGTTGAATTCAGGCTAGGTTATATGAATATGAGTTTTCTGATCTATGGGTATGTTGACTAGCGGCTTTTGGGTGGGTTGGTAGGTCGGGTCTTCGTAAATTATGGGAAATATATTTTCCACTCCCGCTTTGGTAGCGGGTCGGACAAAACGGGTCTAATGGGTCGTCCCGTCCATGCACGACTCTATTTGCGAGTCAAGTTTTAACTTTAGTTTCACACGATATAAATGGTGAATTCTCGACTTATACTAACAGAGTCATAATACATTAGTTTTTTTCTGTGTAAACATATTCACTGTTGACAACAGTGTATAATTCCCTCATTACGGGTACTTTTATAAATCATTAGTTAGACTATTATAAGAGCAGTCGGAGACAGTTAGAGTAACGTACATGGAAATGGACCACCTCTAGCCATCAAGGCAGAAGAAATCAAGAAAAATGACATAAATAATACAGTTCTACATTAGTACGTGTAATCAAATTGTTTTCATGATTGACTAATGTAGATCCCGTACATTTGCGGTATATATAAATGTTTTGTTTTTAGGTATTATTTTAATATTTTAAATTGATACGTCATTAATTAATTTATCATCTATCCCATTGTATTTCGATATGAGAAAAAAATGAACAATGAACTAATAAAGAGAATCAAGTAAAGTTATAAAATGTGTAATGATTTTTTTTTAACATAAAACTAATGATTACAAATAATAATTTTTCTTAAATTATGTTAATGATTTTTTTTTGCGACAAAGCTAATAATATCAGTTTAATATTTTGTTTTATACAAAATGTGTCAAGTCATTCTCTAATATATAATAATATATAAAAAAACTTAGAAATTTACAGTTTATAAAATTATAGTGAATTTATTTTATTATAATTAAAATATTATAATTTAGATTTTAAAGAAAATATTATTATTTGATTAAAAAATTATATTTTGATGAAATGATAATAATTTAAAGAAGTGTCTTTTTGTTTTCTTATTTAATTAGATGCTTTTTGGAAGAAAAAATTTGGAGAGTTTTATTCTCTTAGTATATTAGAGAATGACATTTTTATTAGGATGGTCCTTCGTCAAAACTCTCATTCTACAATTTATTGCTCATTGACAAATTACATTGGTTAATAATTAATCAGTTGGTCTTTGTTTGTGACGGTCTATTTAAAGAAACCTCCCACAACTCCTCCTCACTTGTCCCTTTGTCTCACGCCTTTTCAGTGTGACGGATTTTTGATAACTATATAATACAGAGTAGGGTTGAGGGTTGGTCAAAGTTAATGACCCCAACAAACTTTCTTTAATAATAATGTTTACTCCCGAACTAAAAAAGCAGATATCAGCTAGCTTAACTAGTAAACTTAACCGGTAAAGTCCTGAGAGATGGTACCCTTGACAAAGAATTCAAACCTCATTAACATTATATTTGCCATTGTAGCTCCTATTATTACACGAAACAACCGAACAATTTAAGAATTTTTCATGATCGAGATGAACAGTATGAAAGGGGAAAGCTAGATACCGTTGGAAGAAAATAGATTCACAAAGAGAGGTCCACTTTAGAATGAAGGATGTTTGATAGCATATAAGATGGAAGTAGCATGTGGGTGATGGCTAAGTCAAATAATTCAATGTATGATGTGCTTGACAAACTTACGTGTTTCTTCTGCTTTTTTCTTACATTTTTCCAATCACTCTCAATTACTTACTTACTTTGGTTTTTAGCAACCTAAAATCTTTCGTATGTTTGTTTTCCCATTGTTGGAGCGTAAAAACAACTTCCTAGGGGCAACGATTCGACCATAACGACAAAAAAAAAAAAAAGCAAGATCCATCTTAAAAACATATTTTGAAGCCTTCCTTCTTTATTTAGAGCTGGCCGTACAGGGGTTCTGGCCGTGTGTTTTGAAATCTTCGTTATTTGTTTTCGTGGGCCTATTGAAACCCACATGGACTCCACGGTGAGCCGGGCATTGTTTGGTGACGGGGCCGGACCTTGATCGTACCTGGACTTGCCAGTTGAAAGACCTTTATTTCAAATGGTTTGGGCGGCCCAAACTCTCATACCGGGCTCGGAAGGGGCAATTTATTGGAACACCCTCTTTTGGGCTGTTTATCATATTGGGCCGTAAATACTGGATCAAATTGAGTCAAAAATTGGGCCTAAAGGGAAACATGTCCTTAAGAGATGGGAATACAACTATACAAGTCTACAACCACCGGTGAAGGGATGGATAGGGGTGTTCTTTTTGGGTTCAAGCCGGGTTTGGCCGTTGAGACCGTTGGTTGCTCATCCAATTGAGCCGAATACATGTCTGTGGCTGCACTTGTATGTGAATACTCCACCTTGCATCTTACTCAGAACCCTGTCTTCTATGAACGAACGTACATTGAGGTGGTTTGCCATTTAATTCGGGATGCTATCACAGACGGTTTAATTGAAACTTCCCATGTCTCGGCGACTGACCAATTGGCCGACATATTTACTATGGCTCTTAGCACACAACAATTCGCTTCTATTCTCCGTAAGCTGGACATTCTTGATATTCATATGATTGTATTTAACCAGCTGTGTATATAATACAGAGTAATGTACTATGAAGTCCATGCAAGATTATATTTGACCAGCTGTGATTGCGAAAACAGTGACTCCATTCGACGTATTTCTATTCCCACAAAATTCTCATTGAAAACGGACAAAATCTGTCTCTTCAAAGAGACGAGAGACCTCTCACAAATAGCAAGTGGGAGAGGGGCTGTGAGAGGTCACAAGCTGAAGACGGATTGTTCTATTACTTAGGTACCACGTGAATCATGGCACTTCCAGGGTGGGTAGTTGTTTCTTTGAAGGAGATATAGACGACATGGAATTTGGCGAAAAACGACAGTTGAACTGCTATGTGGACTTCTGTCATTAAGTTTGTGGGAGAGAAGTAAATATAGCACTAAAGTTAATAAAATATCAAGTAGCATATAACATAAAATAGTTTATTAATAAAAATGGTCAAAGTTTACGATAAAACAAATACGTTCATTATACAAATTAAATGAAACCGTCATTCATTTTGAATCATGATCAATAATAAAAGGAATAATATAATTTAGAGAGAAACCATCTCTCAAAAGTTTTGCCCAAAATCGGTTGTTTCAACATGTATCCTAGATTCCCAGTACCCCACCCCTGGTTTAAGTTTTTGTAGTAATAATGTAGTTTTTGCACCTGATTTAGAGATGCAGGTGTGCTTTGTGTAAGAACCTTTCTTTACGACTGCCAAAAAAAAAAAATAAAATAAAATAAAAAAAACATATGAACCACAAGAATCACATCACAACATTCCAATATCGATTTAAAATGATAGACATAAAATTATCATCT
>VHZZ01004333.1:7576-19382 GCA_009801015.1 Silene noctiflora | reverse complement strand
TWRRYTWTTTTYCTCTCTTTTCATCATTTCCTTCCAAAATCCCGTCTCGCAACCTCATCTCATTTTCCCGTCACACCTACATGTTATATTAAATTAAATTAATAATAATAATAATAATAATAATAATAATAATAATAATAAACTGACTAATTATTAAATATAATTAAAACGACTAATTATTATAAATTAGTAAATGTAATGAGCTTATATACAATTAAACACGCAAAATTGAGTCGGAATGAGGTATAAATGCGGGGTAAAATACGACTAAAATATTACTTATCACTTGGTCGACAACATTGGATGAACTAGACCCTCCTCTCTCAATATGTAGTTGAAGAGCGACAATTTGAGCTTTCATGAGGGCTAAGCTCGGATCCTCGTCTCTTGCTTTCAAATGAGAAAGCCACAAATTCACATATTGTGAAACATGAATGGCTATGGACTCAATAGTAGAATGGGCAAGCTCCACATCAATTTGATCGAACCTTCCATTGCCTGCGGAATCCAAAACCCGACAAGACTCACCATAACATCCATTATAGAATGTAATAGCAAGGAAACATGGGTCTAACCTATGATTAGGGTATTGCCTGTGTAGCTCCTTATACCTCTCTCAAGCATCATATAGAATCTCGTTGCCATTTTGACAGAAACCCGTAATTTGGCTTCTAAGTTGTTGAGTCTTCTCCGGAGGGAAGTACTTTTGATAAAATGCACCAATTACTAACTCCCATAGCCTCACGATCAAAGCTATTGATCCATAGCTTTGCCTTATCACTTAAAGAAAAGGGAAAAAGGATCTCGTTTATTTTCTCTTGGGTGACTCCGGCTTGCCGTATCATAGAACAATAGTCACAAAAATCTGGAATGTGCAAATTTGGATCCTCCAAAGGACTTCCACCGAATTGCTCCCTCTCCACAAGAGAGATGAAAGCGGTTTTGATCTCGAAGTTAAACTCACCATCAATTTGACCGGTAGTAATTCCCTTGGGGAGCATAGCCGCGGTCGGCTTGGAATGATCGGATAGTCGCATCATCTTCTTAACTTTAGTAGCACTAGAAGCCTCTTTTTCCTCAAGAGCTTTAATATCTTAAAGCAAGGACTTTCTAGAACTTTCCAATTCCTCAATAGAAGAACTTTGAGAGGCTTGTTTAAGGAAACGTAACCTCCTACGCAAAGTTCTTTCCGACTCGGGATCAAATGGAAATAGATCTCCACTTCAAAAGGACCTATTCATAAGATAACAATCTAGGTAGATTGTAAGTAGCGGTCTCAAGGAACAAGTGTTCCTTAAGACAAAGAAAACAAGATAAAAACTTAACAACAAATAAAACAAAGAACCCTCTCCCCGGCAACGGCGCCAAAATTTGATAGGCGGTCGCAACACCTATGCAAAGATAAATCCCTAGACGTGGCACAAATAAATGTAGTACGTAGGAGTCGAATCCATAGAGAAATGGTATTTCTATAAGTTTTTATGAATTTATCGGGAACGGGTTATCTTTTTGTTTTGGTGAAAAATGCAAGGTAAATAAGAACAATTAAGCAAATAAAATAAGCAATTGTAAATGAAATATGATTAACAAATATATTAAAAGATAGTCTAGGGGTTTTGGGTCACACATGCATAATAAAACAATTCATATTAAATTAGTAATGCTAATAAAGATAAATGTCTAGGCCTAGAGACACCCACCTCTCTATTTTAGTGTCATGCCTTAGACCGGGTCCTAGACGCTCTCGCCGACCTAGGTCGTTCTATTACAACATACTTAGTCTAATACTTATCCGTGTCTCTCGACTTATAGAATGTATTAACAAATTTAATCCTAGAATGTGATCAATAAACTAAGATTAACAATACAAAGCAAGCAAGTGTATAAACAATTATGCAATATTAAAACATACTAATCTAACATGTTACATAATTAATAATGCATGGCTCCCCTTATTCCCTAGAAAATGGAAATCTACTCACTCGTTCTATAAAAAATAAAAACTAAATATGTAATGAAATGCATGAAATGCATGAACATAATGAAATGTTTATAATATAATGATTAAAAGGAAATAAGGAAAATGTAAAAATGTTATAAACTAAATGCTCTGAATGAAATGACAAACTAATATGCTAATGATAATAGAAATGTAAAATGTAAATTGCATGTAAATATAACTTTGATTAGTAAAGTGAAAATGGAAATCTATTAACTAAACGATAACTAAATAACAAAATGGAAATAGAATAACTAAATAAACTAACTAATGAAAAAAATAATGAAATACTAAAAGGAAAAGAATTACCAAATGAAATTGCAAATGTAGAACAATAAAATTGGACTTGAACTTGAATTATATTATGGACTTATGCTTGAATACAAAATGTAAACTATTATAATAACTTAATGAAATATAAGAGAAATTTAGAGAGAATGAGAGTATGGAAAATGAGAATTATCTAATATAAGAGAGTGTAAGAATGTCTAAAAGTCGAAAACCTTAAGGCTCTCCTTATATAGTGATTTCTAAATGAAACGTAAGGAGCAAATGGAATGCAAAGTACCACGTCCCCGATCGGGGACAGGCCACCCCGATCGGGGTTGCATGAATCCGGGTATGTGGCTTTTAATGCCATGTTTAATGCTCCATAGAATCCAATTTTAGCCTTAATTCTCCTTAAATCTTCGACTTATGACCCTTGTATGAAATCAAATGTGGAATCCTAAGTTGTATTTTCCACATTTCTTCTTGGACTTTATTCTTGGGCTTTACTTTTCATTTGTTTACATTTTGCCAAGTACTTGCATTTTGGGCTATTTCTTCATCATATTATCATTTCTTGCAACACTTGAGCTTGTATGATCAAACATGATCCAATCCAATTTCCTCTTAGCTTTGTGATCTCGATATTTGCTCTTTTTAATTTGACGGGCATTAGCTAACAAAAGCTACATTTCCTACAAAATAAATTAAACGCATGCAAAACAACTAGAACACAGATTAGCTCAAATAAACACTAATAAAAATGCAAATCGCATGTAAAACCGAGCTAAAATATCGGGTAAAATCGTATATAAAATAGACTTATCAACACCAAAGGAGGCCTAACTTTGCTCAAACTACTTCTTACTCGGGAGGTTCACACTTTGGAGGGAGTACTAGATAAAGTGGAAGTGTGGTAAGAGCCGCAAACGAGGGTGGTAGACTAAGGTGCTATAATTATGGTGGATTTGGCCATAAGAAGTTTGAATGTACAAGCACCAGAGGAGAAACCAATTGGATATTTGGTCATGGGAGCTCTTATTAAGCCCCATCACAAAGTGCGGCATGCAATCGAAACGATGCTCATGGACTACTCCATGAAACCCAAGCTTAAACAATGGTGGCTACAATCGTGGGAACTTCAATCGTGGTGCTTCATCACAAAGGCAAGTCAATAGAGGACAACAAGCTTCGGAAGCAAGGCCAAGTACTTCCGCTAGCACGGTGCAAAGTAGGCCGAAGACTAGTGGAAAGTTGTTCGCATTGGAAAAAGCAAGCGGCAGAAGAAGATGCAAATGTTGTTTCAGGTAGATCTCTAGTTAACTCTACACCTTATTTTGTTTTGTTCGATTCAGAAGTCACTCAGTTTTTTGTATTTAAGAGTCATGTGTCGAATTTATGATTGGGGGATGGTGAGTTGGTAAGATATGATGTAGTGTTATTGTCGGGAGAGTCCGTTGTGTGTTCTAAGTTGTTTAAGGAGGTGTTGATAGTGTTAGGAGAGGTAAAATTTCCAGTTGACTTCTTTGAGGTTCATTTGGAGGTATTTGAAGTGATCTTAAGTATAATTTGGTTAGGGAAGCATAAGGCTACCATAGATTGATACCATAATAAAGTGCCTTTGAGAGGTCTAAAAGGGATTAGAGTGTCTTACAAGGGTTTTGTAGTCAAACCAAAGGTTAAACTTATTACGGTAATGACTCTTAAGTCATGTTTGAATAAAGGTTCTCCAATGAGTTTGTGTCATGTAAGGGACACTAGGGTAGATGAGCCATAAGCTATGGATATACCCGCGGTCAATGAGGTTGTTGATGTGTTTCCGGAGGAGATTTTCGGTTTATCACCTAAAAGAGTGGTTGACTTTTGTGTTGAATTGAAGCGGAGAACAGGACCAATTTCAAAGACCTCTTATCAGATAGGTCCAAAGGAATTGGAAGAGTTGAAAAGGCAATTAAGTGAGTTGTTCGACAAGGCCTACCTTCAACCAATTGTTTTGCCATGGGAAGCCCCGATTTTATTTGCGAAGAACAAGGATGACAGCATGAGGTTATGCATTGATTAGTGGGAGTTGAACAAAGTTACCATCAAGAACAAGTACATTTGCCAAGGATTGATGATATATTCGATCAATTGAGTAGAGCCGGAGTGTTCTCCGAGATCGACTTGAGATCGGGTTACTATCAGTTGAGGATTAAGGATGCGAATGTTCCTAAGACCGCATTTCGATCAAAGTACGGGCATTATGATTTCATTGTGATGCCGCTCGGATTAACTAATGTACTGGTTGTGTTTATGGACCTAATGAATCGTGTCTTTAATCCATACTTGGATAAGTTTGTGGTGGTTTTCATAGATGATGTTTTATGCTACTCTAAGACCACAAAAGAGCATGAAGAGCACTTGAGGATAGTTTTGCAAACACTAATAGACAACCAACTTTATGTTAAGCTAAGCAAGTGCGAGTTTTGGTTGGAGAAATTTGCATTCTTAGGACATGTGGTGTCTAAGGAGGGCGTGTCCATTGATCCAAGTAAAATTAAAGTAGTGTCTAGGTGGGAGACACCAAAGAATGTAGCGAAAATAAGAAGTTTTCTTGGCTTGGCCAGTTACTATAGAAGATTTGTCAAGGACTTCTCTAAGATAGCTACGCCTTTGACTTTGTCAATGAAAAAAGAGAATCTATTTAAGTTGGACGGGAGTTGTGAGACGTCATTCCAAACCTTGAAGGAGCGCCTGACCACGGCCCATGTCTTGACTATTCCGGAAGAAAGTGAAAACATTGAAGTATACACCGATACATCTAAGAACGGGTTAGGATGTGTGCTAATGCAAAATGGCAAGGTTATCGCGAATGCTTCGCGACAATTGAAACCTTATGAGGAGAATTATCCGACTCACGATCTGGAGTTAGGTGTCGTCGTGTTCGCCTTGAATATTTGGAGATATTTCCTCTATGGAGAAACTTTTAAAGTGTTTTCCGATCATAAGAGTTTGTAATATATCTATAATCAAAAGGAGTTGAGCGAATAGGGGATTATGACATGAAGATCGTCTACCGTGAAGGAAAGGCTAATGTTGTAGCCGATGATATGAGTAGGAAATCGGCGCATTCCTTGTGTACCGCTTTGTCAATGATGAAGTTGAAAGAGGAACTAGGGAAGATGAGAATTCATGTGATCCAAAAGAGAGAAGCAATTAGTGACTTGACATTAGAGCCCGAGTTGTACGATGAAATTGGGGAGAAGCATCAAGTTTTGGGTTACATTCGGATGGTAGTCTTAGATTTGAGGGTAGGTGGTGTGTTCCCAACCATGAGGAGCTTAAGAAGAAGATCATAAAGGAAGCTCATATTACACCTTAATTAGTGCATCTGGGTGGTGACAAGTTGTATAAGGATCTAAAGAAGACGTTTTGGTGGTCAGGTATAAAGAAGGAAGTAGCGGAGTTTGTAGCAAGGTGCTTGACGTGTCAAAGAGTTAAAGAGTTAAAGAGTTAAAGGGGAACATAGGAGACCACATGGCAAGGTGAAATCTTTGGAAGTACTGGAATGGAAGTGGGAATCGATATCTATGGACTTTATTGTGGGACTACCAAGGACTCAAAAGAGTAACAATATGATATTGGTGATTATGAACCGACTTACTAAATCGGATGGGGACTACATTATAGGAAGCACGTGGTGAAACTACATGGAGTTTCTAAGGACATTGTGTCCGATAAAGATCTAAGATTCATATCAAGGTTTTGGCAAGAATTACAAAGGTCGATAGGGACTACATTAAAAATGAGTATCGTGTTTCATCCGGCAACGGATGGGCAAACAGAGTGATGTCGATCGTGTCATTAACAACCAAATCAAACAATATTTATAACTCTACAAGCAACTCTAACAAGTAGTAAGTAGAGGTCAAACCCAAAGGACGATCAAGTTATGTTTTGTCTTAACAAAAAGAGTGCTTAAAAAATAACAAGGGTGTCATAATTGATTGATTGGTAAGGTGAATAGAGCTACTATAACTGCTAACAACAAATGTAAACAATGAAAGCAAGTATGTAAAATAAGGGTGTAAACAATATGGAGAAAAGCACTAGGGTGTCATGGGATCATAGGGGTGATCTGTAATACATCAGATTTATGGTCTTAGGCTACTCGGCTGAGTGTGGGGTACTCAACCGAATAACTGTCGTGAGTAGTCTGTCAGAGTTCTGTTTGTTGTGAACTCGGGCGAGTGGGTTAGCACTCGGTCGAGTGTGGCTTACTCGATCGAGTGCCCTGCACTCGATTGAGTGTATCTTACTCGGTCAAGTGGCTCGTACTCGATCGAGTGTCTGGTTCGTTATAGGTCTTTCCGGATTAAGATAATTAGAGGAGTATAAAAGGGCGTGTCTAGCATTTCTAAATCAGTTCCTAAATTTTTATTAAAAACCCAAACTACATACACAACTTCTTTAATCATCCTAATCATCTCCAAGTCTAGGGTTGATCGATCGTGAGTCTTTGCATCTCATTTCCTGTGTCGATTTCGTCGATATGTCTCTAGATTTATTCTTAGTCGTTTTATGGTTGTCTTTAGGGGTTTTGACAAACCCTGATTTGGGGGTTTTGGGGGTTTAGAGTGTTGGTCATCGTATGTGTTGTTGATTGTTGATTATCGTGTTTTAGGTGACAGTGTGTTATTCGTTGTGCGTTCGTATGATTGGCTGCGATATAATGGATTGCGATAAGGTAGGGTTTTCCCTACTCAGTTGATTATAGAATTATATGTGATACAATGTGACGGTCTTTGTGATTATTGTTGTGATTAATCTATATTGTGGTGGTGTTATGGTGGTGGCGTTGGTGGTGGTTGTTGGTGTTGGGTGATTGTTTTGTTGTGAGTCATTGTGAGAGGTGGTCTGACCCCCATTGTTCGTCTCTTGCGTTCTCTCAGCGTAAAGGGGATGTGAACATTAAGGAATTGGGTTCGCTCTGCGGAGCGAGGATTTTGGTGGTAAGGCTGTGGTGCCCACTGGCAGGGCTACACACCTCGGTGTGTAGTCAGTTAATGATTGATGTGGAGATGGAGATGGTGGTGGTGAACATATTGATTGTTTACATTTGTGATACATTTCATATTATTGTATGGTTGACTGACCCCGTTTATTGTTTTCAAAACTGTGGTGATCCATTCGGGGATGGTGAGCAGTTGGTTTAGCAGGTGATGATGCTTTCTATGGTTGATGATGCCGCGGGGTTTGGCAGGGATCACAGTTGTCATCACTACCTCGGGTAACCGAGATGGTAACATCCTCATATCCTAAGGTAGTCCTTGGTAATGTGCCTTGGAGTATGGGGGTGTTATAAAGTGGTATCAGAGCNGACCCCGTTTATTGTTTTCAAAACTGTGGTGATCCATTCGGGGATGGTGAGCAGTTGGTTTAGCAGGTGATGATGCTTTCTATGGTTGATGATGCCGCGGGGTTTGGCAGGGATCACAGTTGTCATCACTACCTCGGGTAACCGAGATGGTAACATCCTCATATCCTAAGGTAGTCCTTGGTAATGTGCCTTGGAGTATGGGGGTGTTATAAAGTGGTATCAGAGCGACGATTTTGGAACCTAAAACCAATGAACCAATGAACTTAGGGTGTTTAAATAAAATGAACCCGGGTAAGAGTTATTTAGAGCTACCGCAAAGGCTTGGGAGACGTCCTAAAGCCGCATTTTGCCTTTACAGCTTTGAACCGGTTACATGGGGTGTCAAGAGTAGTTGTATGCTTACATGTTTTGCTTATATGTTTCATATGTACTCTTGGATGTTGCATGTATGAGTTGTATGGAGATATGTGAAGTATATGGGTATGAGTTGAGTTGTTGAATGTGATGGATGGAGTACTTATATGGAGTTAGTAACATGTTAAGGTTATCTATGTGATGTATGCTTTATTCAAGCATGGGGGTAGTTCGTATATGGCATGACTCGACCGAGTAAGGGTAACTCGGCCGAGCCCCTGACACTCGACCGAGTTGATAAGTTGGTATGTTGGGACATAATCCCTGTAAGTTGTCGATTCGACCGAGTATGCGAGGTACTCGATCGAGTGGTGTATACTCGACCGAGTACGTTACGTACTTGACCGAGTGTGTTTGTGGGCATTTCTGGTCAAGTCGTGGATTAGTTGAACTCGATCGAGGATATATGTGACTCGACCGAGTGTCTTTGACACTCGACCAAGTGTTATTTCTAGGTGGATATATGTTTGTTTTGAGTCGTAGGCTATGTGCTTACGTCTATCTTGAGTCTGAGTACATTCTTTTGCATATGTGTTGGTCTTGATGCATAAGTTACCGGATCCTAGGTCGTGGAGAGTACCACCTTATGAGGGGTATGAGTTTGTTGGGGGAGGACCTGTGGTTATACGTTGTAGTGATGTATAGTGAAATGAGGAAGTGAAGCCGATGAGTTATTGGGGCAAGAGTAGAATTTTTGAGATGTGGTGAGTGATATAGTCAGGGGGCTCGAGTAATGTAATGACAGGCGTATATGATCGAGTGGTGATGGGTGTGGTAATGTAAGTCCGAGATATGTGACATTGGAAAAGTTTGTAATGAGAGAGGTGAATGGTTGTAATACAGGATGCGAGGATTTATGGAGGGAGATGGTTATGGCTATGTTGGTTGAGGATATACGTAAGGGAAGGTCGTGATAGAAAAATGGAAAAGATGGGTGTTTAGTGAGCTTAGACCGATGGATGTCGCGATGTGGATTGGTATGTAGTGGTTGTATTTGGTAATTTGGGTTATTAAAAGGTGAGCCTAGTGTGTAGTTCTTAGGGAAGGTAACGGTATGAGATGAATTATGGTTTCTGGAGATATTAAAGAAAGTGTGGTGAGTATGAGTGAGTAGCATGTGAAGAGAGATTATTGATAAGAAAGAATGGGAAGTTGCTGATACGAATTAATGAGATTTGAGTTTTAGAGCCATGAGAAGGAAACCAGATTACTAAGAAGCTAGGTAATAAGAGTAATGAGTTGAGTGGATTATGGGTGTTGTCAGTAACGAGTTTGAAGAATTAAAGGAGTAAAGAGTGGGTAGAGTATTTGCATAAGACTTTGGTGGTAAGTTAATGGGAGTAGGATGATCACGGATATTGGGGTAATATGGTTGATACGGTTACTGGAGTTTGCTATAGGAAATTTTTATTCATGGTTGCGAGGGAGCGTAAGGTGTTGAGATAAAGAGCGTTGGTCGAAAGTTGAGTATTGGTTATATGGTCACGTTGGTCAGGTGGTGGAAAATTATGCGTATTGGACAAAAGTGTTATAAAGAGTGTGTGAGTTTAGCCTCGGGTGGGAGATATCCTTTATCAAGGGAGTAACTTACGTGATCAGGATTGGTCGATTAGATTTTATTAAGGGTATAAGATACGTGTAAGTGATTGTGTGAGATTATGACCTCATGAGTAGTAGTATGGTATGACTTTTCTCAAGTCGTTATCCTGTTTCCGTGCAATATATTGTGTATCCTAGTCCAATAGGACGATGTTCAGAAAGGTTAATGAGTGGTTGGATATCATGAGGTAGTAGCTGTGTCGAGACGTTGTTTCTTGGTAATGTGGTTATCGTGTTTCAGTCGCGATCCGGGCACGGTACTCCGTGTTGCAATGCAGGTATGTTCGCGCTGCGGTGCGACGGTTGACGGCGATATTGCGATGCCGTCATCGGTTGTGGTGGAGTAGGTGGGATACTTATGAGACGAACTTTTGAAAGAGTATGTTAGCTTAGTACGGGCACATAGGTTTTTTTTGTGTTTTCTACTGCTTCCTGTGATCTTCATCTTGTGGGCGAGAGTAGAGTATAGTATGGAAGAAGGTTGCACATATAGTTGTTGTTGTCATGGTTACAAGTGATATCTCGTTGGTGAAACATCGTTAGGGGAGGTTGTTGGAGAATGTTCGATCTTATGTTAAATGAGGCTTTTCTTGACATAGTGGTGACAAGTAATTAGTGGAGCATATGTGTACTGGGCTGAAAGCAGCAGGTAGTTCATAATCCTTATCGGGTAAGTAAGTACGGAGAGTTGAGAGTTGGTGTTATGAAAGAGTTATGGAAGAGTTGGGCGGCGGTAAAAAGAGTGATTTGAGGGTCTAGTATGCGTGTCACAATTGTGGATCGTGATTTATGACTATGGGGATAGGTGCGTGTATAGAGAAGAATGTGGTCGTGCAGTAGTGTTGAATAGTTGAAGTAGCGAATACATTGAGGATTTTGTGGTAAAGGTTAGATGGTGTGTAGAATGATTAGGGGTATGAGAATTTTTAGTGAGAGGGAGTCTGGGCTATGGGACTGGTTATCGGTGTGGGAGTTATGGTCAATTGTCAGTAACATGAGATGGTGTTAATGGAAACGAATCGCTAAGGATATGGTATTAGTTGAGTTACGGGGATGTAACGGTGATCTTAAGAGTGGTAGGACGCGACAAAGAAAGTCTGATGGTTATGCCTGTTGTAGTATATTTGCAAGGTTGAGTCTTGTTGAATAATAAGGATGAACTTGTGGTTGATATTATCAAAGGTAATGGCGGTGCTTGTAGTAGTATGCACGCTTATGGAGTAAGGTTATAAGTAGGTATGGTTGCAATAGTGTTGACGGTTGTGTGTGGCGATGATTATGGGTGTGAGTAAACTTCGAGAACGAAGTTCCTTTTAAGAGTGGTAGAATGTAACATTTCGTGTTGGTAGACGTTCTCTCTTGAGGAATTGTAATGGTGGAATTAGATAAGGCAATTCTATTGTTGATGTTATGTTGTGAGCTGCGTTGCTCAAGTAGGCTTGGTTGGGTGAGTTAGTGTCGAGGTTGGAAGGTGAGAGTTGAGTGGTGTTGGATTGTAGGGTGGTAGTTGTGCATGTTATACAGGTATGGGTTTGAACTTCTGGGACGAAGTTCGTTTTAAGGAGGGAAGACTGTAATACATCAGATTTATGGTCTTAGGCTANTGTGCATGTTATACAGGTATGGGTTTGAACTTCTGGGACGAAGTTCGTTTTAAGGAGGGAAGACTGTAATACATCAGATTTATGGTCTTAGGCTAATCGGCCGAGTGTGGGGTACTCGACCGAGTAGCTGTCGTGAGTAGTCTGTTAGAGTTCTGTTTGTTGTGAACTCGTGCGAGTGGGTTAGCACTCGGTCGAGTGTAGCTTACTCAATCGAGTGTCCTGCTCGCAGAGTGTATCTTACTCGGTCGAGTGACTCGTATTCAACCGAGTGTCCGGTTCGTTATGGGTCTTTCAACGGTTTTGATTATGATAATTAGAGGAGTATAAAAGGGCGTGTCTAGCATTTCTAAATCAGTTCCTAAGTTTTTATTAAAAACTCAAACTACGTACACAACTTCTCTAATCATCCTAATAATCTCCAAGGCTAGGTTGATCGATCGTGAGTCTTTGCATCTCGTTTCCCGTGTCCATTTTGTCGGTATGTCTCTAGCTTTCTTCTTAGTCGTTTTATGGTTGTCTTTAGGGGTTTTGACAAACCCTAATTTGGGGGTTTTGGGGGTTTAG
>VHZZ01004332.1:19647-36881 GCA_009801015.1 Silene noctiflora | reverse complement strand
TTCAAGTTTTTATGACTAAAACTTTAAACAAAGATATGGGATATGTTAAAATGAGATTTCCAGCAATTCCGCGGTGCTTCACTTCATTCCTTTGCTCCACAAATGCATCAATTCTATATTAAACACCAAATAGCGGCAGTAACAACATTCTAATATAAATGACATATAAAAGACATATTCTAGCATGAAATCTATACAAAAAACGATTAAGGGGAGGCATAAATGTACATGTAAATATGACTCATCATCTTTCCAAAGGAGATACTGGGGTTGTCGCCGAAGAGGGGCATTGACTTTAGTGCGGAGTTGAAACCGGGAACGGGACCTATATCTTAGGCTCTGTACCGGATGGCACCAAAGGAATTGGAGGAGTTGAAGAAGCAGTTGGAGGATCTGTCAGAGAAGGGATACATTCGACCTAGTGTATCGCCTTGGGGTTCACTAGTGCTGTTTGTGAAGAAGAAAGATGGGAGTTTGAGGCTGTGTATAGACTATAGGGAGCTGAACCATGTCACGGTGAAGAATAATTATCCGTTGCCGAGGATAGATGATCTCTTTGACCAGTTGAGTGGAGAAGGTGTCTTTTCTAAGACAGATCTCAGGTCGAGATATCATCAGTTGAGGATTCGGGAGGAAGACATACCAAAGACAGCTTTTAGATCGAGGTATGGTCACTATGAGTTCGTGGTGATGCCATTTGGGTTGACTAATGTGTCAGCGGTGTTTATGGATCTTATGAACCGGGTTTTCAGTCAGTACTTGGATCAGTTTGTAGTCGTGTTTATAGATGATATCTTAGTCTATTCCAAGACTAAGGAGGAGCATGCTGAGCATCTACGATTGGCGTTGCAAATCTTGCGCGATAACCATTGTATGCTAAGTTATCCAAGTGCGAGTTTTGGTTGGAGAAGATGGCTTTTATGGGGCATGTGATCTCTAAGGAGAGGGTGTCTGTGGATCCTAGCAATATATCGGCGGTGTCTAACTGGGAAGCACCAAAGAATGTGGCGGAGGTTCGTAGTTTCTTGGGTTTGGCTGGCTATTAAAGAAGGTTTGTCAAAGACTTTTCTAAGATTACCAGGCCTACGACAACGTTGATGAGGAAGGAGAACAGGTTTAACTTGGATGATAGTTGTAAGATGGCGTTCCAAACATTAAAGGAGCGTTTGACTATAGCTCCAGTCTTGGCTTTACCTGAGGGGAGTGAGAATTTTGAGGTGTATACCGATGCTTCAAAGAATGGGTTGGGATGTGTTTTGATGCAGAACGGGAAGGTGATTGCCTATGCTTCTAGGCAATTGAAGTCTTATGAGGAGAATTATCCGACTCATGATCTGGAGTTAGGTGCAGTTGTATTTGCTCTAAATATTTAGACACACTATTTGTATGAGGCGACCTTTAAGGTGTTTTCGGATCATAAAAGTTTTGAAATACATCTTCACTCAGAGGGAGCTGAATATGAGACAGCGGAGGTGGATGGAGCTAATTGGGGATTATGACATGGATATTATATACCATGAAGGGAAGGCGAATATGATGGCTGATGCATTGAGTAGAAAGAGTGTTCATTCTCTATGCACAGCTATGTTCTTAATGAGATGAGGTGACTCAGATGGGGATTCATGTGATTCAAAAAGGGGATAATAGAGGAGATTTGGCAGTTGAGCTAGAGTTGTATGACGATATTCGGCGTAAGCAGGTTCTTGATTCTAAGATCTCGGAGTGGAGGGCTGGAGTGGAGCAGGGGACAGTGTCTCGGTTCTCTATTCATTCTGATGGGAGTATTCGATTCGATGGGAGGTGGTGTGTTCCTAAGGATGATGAGTTAAAGAAGCTGATTATGGCTGAGGCTCATTGTACTCCGTATTCAGTACATCTAGGTGGTGATAAGATATATAAGGATTTGAATAAGACCTTTTGGTGGCCTGGGATGAAGAGGGAGACAGCAGAGTTCATGGCTCGATGTTTGACTTGCCAGCGAGTGAAGGGGGAGCAGCGCAGACCGCAGGGTAAGATTCAGTCTCTTGAGGTACCGGAATGGAAGTGGGAATCTATCTCAATGGATTTCATTGTGGGCTTGCCAAGGACTCAGCAGGGTAATAATATGATTTGGGTGATCGTGGATCGGTTGACCAAGTCCGTTCACTTTATTTCTATGAAAGATACTTGGAGCAAGCTACAGTTAGCCAACGGGTATAGGAAGAATGTGGTTCGGTTACATAGGGTACCAAAGGCTATTTTGTCGGATCGGGATGCGAGATTTATTTCCCGATTTTGGTAAGAGTTGCAGGAGTTGATGGGCACTACACTGAAGATGAGTACAACTTTCCATCCTGCAAGAGATGGGCAGACAGAGAGGACGATCGAGACTTTGGAGTATATGCTAAGGGCATGTATGATGGAGTTCGGTGGTAGTTGGGAAGAGAGGTTGGATTTGATCGAGTTTTCTTACAACAAAAGCTACCATTCGAGTATTAGGATGACACCTTTTGAGGCTTTGTATGGGGGCAGGTGTAGGAGCCCAATTTGTTGGGATGACAGCACCAAGGCAGTGGTTGTAGGACCACAAATGGTTCAGGATATGGTTGAGCAAGTGAGGCTAATCCGGCAAAAGATGAAAGCGGCTCAGGACCGACAAAAGAGTTACGCAGACTTGCATCATTGGGACATCGAGCTCTAAGTTGGGGATAAGATGTTGTTGAAGGTGTCACCCATGCGTGGGGTGATGATATTTGGTAAGAAATGGAAGTTAAGCCAGAAGTTCATTGACCCGTATGAGATCTTGGATCGTGTGGGTGAAGTTGCATATCGTTTAGCTTTACCACCAGCTTTGGATCAAGTGCATAATGTCTTTCATGTGTCTCAACTCCAGAAGTATGTGAGTGATCCTTCTTATGTGCTAGAAGTTGAGAACATCGAATTGGATTAGTCCTTAACTTATGTGGAGATGCATAAGGAAGTCTTGGATCGCATGGTTCGCAAGACTAGGAATGGGGAGACAGTGTTACTTAAGGTGTTGTGGTCTAACCACAATGTGGAGGAAGCGACTTGGGAGGCAGAAGTGACCATAAAGGAGCTCTATCCTCATCTTTTTGAGCAGGTATGTTTGGTTACGGGGACGTAACCTTGTTTCTTTAAGGGGGTAGGAGATGATCGCATGAGCTTTTACATAAGTTTTGTCGCTGTCTTGGTCGAGTCTTAAGCATGTTTTCGGGTCGCTAGTGTCTTGTTTTGAGTTTTATGTTGGGTTGTAGGTAGTTGGTTGTGTGGTTTTGAGTATGTAGAGTTTTGTTTTCAGTTTAGGTTTGAACTTCGGGGACGAAGTTCGTTATTAAGGAGGGAAGACTGTAATACACCGTGTTTTATAACCTTTGGGTACTCTGTTGAGTAGAGGGTACTCTATCGAGTAAGTAAGAATCAGAGTCTGGCAGTGTTCTACTCGTTAGATACTCGATCGAGTTGGGTCAACTCGATCGAGTAGGGGTTACTCAATCGAGTACGTTAGTTACTCGATCGAGTAGATGTAAGTTACGGGCTTTACCCGGTTTTATTTTAAAGTAAAAGGGAGAGGTTATTTTATAATAACGACGCATCTTTTCATCAGTTTTACTTTTACTCATTACAACTTTTCACAAAAACCTAAGCAACGTAGATCTACTTCTCCTTATACTCTCAAATCAAGGGCAAGAGTTCTTATCTTTTGGGGCTTTTGATATCACTGCGTTCGTCGTGTCGAGGGTAAGATTCTTGTATCAGTTTTATGTTATTTATGTAATTTTGTTTAAACCCTAATTGGGTAAATTGGGGTTTTTTGGGAGTAATGGTTGAATTATTTGTAATTGGATGTTTAATTGTATAGGAGATGACTTTGTAGAGGAAAGATTCTGACTTGTTGCGTTTGCTTCGTGAATTCCATCTCAGGTAGGATTTTCCCCTACTCGGTTATTGTATATGTAATTGTGACGATGTGAWATATGAGCATGATTGRGACATTGGTTAATTTACTRTGTTGGCATGATTATTATTATGGTTGTGTATTGTATGTGGTTCGCGAGGTGCGCCCTCGGCTGAGTGGAGTCCATTTGCGGGAATGGCTTCACGCCTTTGTTTGCCCCTTGTGGTTCCCGTCACAAGGGGGATGTGCACATTAAGGATCATAGGTTTTACGCTCTATGATGTGAGAGGGGATTAGGTGATAAAGGCTGCGGTCCCCACTGGCAGGGCTACACACTTGGTGTGTAGTTAGATGTATGGTTTTGGATATGTATCACTTTAACTTTAACCTTTAAATGTTGTTTCTTAATGGTTTCTTTTGATCTACTGTACCTCGGGTAACCGAGATTGTAGCATCTCTATGTGATGAGGTGTTCTTGGTAAGGGACGTTGGCATATGAGGGTGTTACAATAATACATATATTCTAATCCCATTCAAATTTACCGTTTTATTTCCAAACAAATCTACAACAATTCGATCGAGCCCATATTTAATCCAGGCCATTGAGAAGTAATGAACCCCCATTTATTTTTTAGGAAGGGAGAGGATCCTTACTGCAATATAAACTATTATATAAATTTAACTAAATTATGCACAAATAGATAAATATGTCACTGGACTGAATGAAGCTGAGCTGAACTGAACCAAATGGAGCTGAATTGAACTTAATTGAGCTGAGTGGAAAAAAGAGTTAATTTGTAAAGAGATGAGTTAAACTGAACTGAATGAAGCTGAAGTAAATAAAGTCGAGCTGAACTGAAATAAATTGAAATTAAATTAGGAAGAACATGGTCTAAGTAAAAGGCTAGATGACCCGGCATGAACCGAACCCGAATCCATCACCCACCCGACAAAACTCGAACCCAATATGAGCCGAACCGCGTTGACCCGACCCGTAACCGACCCGAGTGACCCGATTGCCACCTCTATTCATACCTTTAAATTTACCTTGTATTGAGTGGCATTAAAAAAAAATGTTGTGGCGTCATTTCCCATAAAAGACGACAATGAATACTACTACTACTACTACTTTCACTCAATTGGTTATCGACAAAACCTACAATAAGAATATAAGATAATAATCAGAAATTACATCAAAATAAGCGATAATTGGGATCTCTCCATTTTCTAAAAGATATGGAGGGCCTAATTACTCTCGACATTCAAGATTGATTCAGAGGTTTAACGAAAAATAAAGGGAAATGAAAAAAAGAAATGTAATATTATATTATCTTGTAAAAAAATAAGGTGTAATATGGTTCAGAGTATGATATTCCCAAAAATATGTACAAAACGATAAATCTAATGCAACCACCGGAGTTGTGTTCTTTGGCTAATTTGGGTGGAACAAATTTTTTAACTTGCCAACATTCATTTAACCATGGCTGACATTAATAAGATCTCTAACACTACCTCTTGTTCATTCAACTTTGTTCTGAATTCTTGGGAGACCGATAAATAAGAAATCGCATATCAACCTCAAAACCACTCCCTTAAACCTGAAATTAAACACAACAAAGTCGTTAGATTGTTGGAGCTACCCGCTAGTTCATTACATCATTGCACTATCTAAGCTATTAAATTTAGAAATCAAACACACACATAGTCACATATATTATAAGACCCTATCAAATTCCATATAAGCACTTTAAAATCAATTATTTACCTATGTAGCCTACCTATTTGACCACAGACAATAAAAAATGAAAATAGCTAAGATAGTATAACTCAATAGCCTCCTAGTGAGTCTACAACGTCGTATATGAAAAAGGGGAAAAGTTCATGATTGCAAGCTTCTGAAATGAAAATGGAAAACTAAATTATGCTTATATAATAAGCCAGGTAATGATGGTTGCCAATTTGTGGTTGATATCAACGAATCTCAATGGACTATTATGGCAATGCACAGTTATGTCCTTGTGGGTCACGACTCTCGCACATTAGGTGGAGTTGAGGTCCGATGGCGCGAAATGGATTTGATATTTACGTCGATTCAAAGATTTTTAACACTCGAGACTGTCATTCTCCATAGCGTTCAATGGTGATTGTGTCAAGGCCTGAATTGGTGATTGTTTGAATATCCACGAATGCAAATTACTGATTTACTCATCTCTATTAGAGATTCAAAACCCAATTTGAACCATGGTTATTGTAATAAATTACGATATTAACACAATACTTCTCAATTTCCTGGAGATATCAAATCTAAGAGGAGACAAAATCATATGAGGACCTAAACAAATAATTCATAAGCAAAAATGCACAAACCTTTTGTACTTATTTTTTCATATAAAAGTAGCATAAATTCCACACAAAACAAAAAAATGATTAAACATAAAATCAAATGTACAAAATAATGACATAAAAATATTAGAGGAAATGGTTTGGTACCTCCAATGCCTGACTTTCTAATTACGAAAACTCTCCAAAGAAATTTGAAGCCTTGAAAGTTGAACCCACACTTCTTATGTCGATGAAGTTGGTTGTGGCCACGATCAAAGCAACTGTGTTAGTGAAGATATTATTGAAAACAACAGCTAATCATTTATAAAATTACAGTGATTCTTGTATGAGACTGTAACACCCCCATATACCAAGGTGCTTTACCAAGACCACCTTAACACGTAGAGATGTTACCATTTCGGTTGCCCGAGGTATAGTATATCAAAGTAGACCATAAAGAAACATAATTAGATAGTTAAAGTTTAACGTGATACAAAACCAAACCAAAAACCCTCAAAGTGAGGTACAACTGTCTCCAAAACTATAATACCAAAAGTACTAAAATAAACACTATCTCAAGACACAGCGGAAAACTAGCTACAGGACTCAGTGGTGACTCCATCCCAAGCAACCCGCGAGCTATCCGAGGCATACTTGCTAATCAACTGCTCACCATTCCCCAATGAATCACCACAGTTTTCAACACACATAAGATGGGGTCAGTTACTGCATAACAAGAAACAACAATATGACACAACACATTGCCACATACTTCCAACTCCACAATTTCTCCAAACACCTGACTACACAAGTGTAGTCTTGCCAGATTACCCGCAACAACGGATAATCCACTCCGCCAGTGGGGACCGCAGCCTTGCCACCTAAGCTCCGCTCAAAACCATAGAGCGCAAAACCCATTTATCCTTAATATGCATACCCCCTTGTGACGGGAACCACAAGGGGCGAACAAGGGCGTGAAGCCATTCCCGAAAATGACTCCCCTCAGCCGAGGGCGCACCTCGCGAACCACATACAATTATATCATCCATCCATAACATTAATAAACATGCCATCAACAACAATACCACTATAAACATAAACATACTCATATTATCACATCGTCACAACAAATTATACAGTAACCGAGTAGGGAAACCCTACCTAGAATGGATGTCACGAAGCAAGCGCAAGAAACTCAAAATCTTTCCTCTACGAAGTCACCTCATATACAATTAAACATCCAAATCACAAACAATACAACAATTACTCCCAAAACCCCCAATTTACCCAATTAGGGTTTAATCGACATTACATAATTAACATAAAATTGGTACAAGAGTCTTACCCACGATACGACGAACGCAGTTATCAAAGCCCCAAAATACGACGAACGACTCCTTGATTAGAGATTAAAAAGGGAGAGTAGATCTTGTTTTGTTTGAACGATGTAAAAAGTTGTAAAGTAAAAGTAAAACTGATGTAAAGATGTGTTCGCTAAATAAAATAACTTCTCCCCTTTTACTTAAAATCAAACTGGGTAAAACCCGTAACAGCGCAGATACTCGATCGAGTAATTAACGTACTCGATCGAGTACCACCTACTCGATCGAGTTGGTTCAACTCGATCAAGTAAGTATGAAACAGAACTCCTCCAGATTCTGATCTCAACCTACTCGACAGAGTACCCTCTACTCGATAGAGTACCCAAAGACCAAATACCCGAGGTATTACAGAGACGGTCTCGCAGTATAAGACGATCCACTTTTATAAAAATTACTCTTTTAATAATATCAATAAATGAATGATTTTATTTTGATGAAATGGATTAAAAGATATGTCATCAAAGCTGGCTGTTTTTGGACTACAAATGCTAATAAAGATTCAGTAAATTGGAAAAATATCATCAAGCTTGGAGATGAGCTAATACTAAGATGCATCATCAGGTTACCTCTACTGATGTTAAGACTTTGATGCATCATTAGGTTACCTTCGGCAAGTTGAATCTCACTTTTTTTATAATCTGTTCAGATGCAAAGGGCCTGACTTATTCTGGTTTAAATAGTCTGGGATGCTTCCGTGTTTAGTACTACGTCATCTCAAACTAAAATTGCCACTATGGATAACCTATGCAAAAGAGGATTTCACTTAACTAACATATGCAATATGTGCTTTGTTGCATTTGAATCTCACAATCAGTTATTCTTTAAGTGCCAGTTTGCTAAATAGATTTGGTGTGAACTATTAAGGTAATTACATTTTAGATGCCTTGGAACTACTCTGAGGGATATATTGACTTGATTTAAAAGGCACAACCAGGGAAAGAAATTGGGAAAAAAAATGAAAAGATGTGCTCTGAATGCTGCCATTTATTACATATGGCGGGAAGGAAATTGCAGGATCTTTCAAGGCATCCAGAACACAAAGGAGTGTATAATTAGGAATATTCAATTTGATGTTTATGTGAGAATGCTAAAGCTAAGACCAAATATGCTAGGCAGCTAATGTAGGCTTTTTTTCTTACATTTTCTTGGTTTTTATTTGGTTTAGTGAGGGTCTCTTTGACCTTCCTTGTAGAATTGTTTTAGGATTTAGTATGTACGCTCGATTATTATCTATAATAAACGCATCATATGATTTTATGCAAAAAAATAAATGAATGATTTTTTCTCACGGTGTGAAACCGTCTTATTCTAGAATTTGTGATAAAATTAGACTGAGTAGTCAATTAATTTCATAAAGTTAACAGACCCTAGAAATTTAAGACTCGTCTGAAATGCTAAATTTAAACCTGGGTTTGATGGAATGCTTAATCATTGGAATCGACAACATTTTCTTTCATCTAATTAATTCTTCTATAGAAGAACCCTTAGAATTAATTTGTTTCTCATGTTACTTGGGAACAAATTTCTACCTCATCGTCTAACTCTTATCATCAGATAAACCAATAACAATAATACACACAAAAATTGCAAAATTCAAAATCAATAATCCTAAGATCAACAATTACCTGAAATCCTTAATAAGAGCAATAGTGAAAACAAACACGATGTAAAGATCAACGAATCTAGGAAACTGTTAATGGATAAACAGTTACCTGAATTTTTTAATAACAATATTAGAAGAAAAAAAAATGAAGAAATGAAAGTTGAAGATCAAAGACAGGAAAGAGATATTTTCAGACTAATATCAATGAGCACCATTAATCTTAATTGAAGTATTTTTCAATTAAGATTCTCAGAGTAATATCAATTTGATATTTCACGATGTAAAGATCAACTATTATCCTTATAGCACTTTCTCAAATATAACAATCAATATTTCCCGATAATCTTAATTGAAAAATACTCCATATCAGATTATATTAGAAATCATGAAATATCAATTACTAATAATCAAATCCTGAGAAATTGATAGGGATAATTAACAATAAAGACTTACTGAATGTTTGTTCATCCCAAAGCCTCTCCACTTGTTTCTTCTTCAATTGGAACTTTGGAAAGTCGAGATACAATTTGAGGCAACGTATTTATGTGAGAATTAAAATTATAAGTTGATAAAAAGTAACTTTGATAGTGTAGCAAAAATTCAAGGAATGAAGATGGCAAGACGGACAGAAACGGAGAATACAGGAACAATTTGGCAAAATGGAGAAGGTTAGAGAGGGTGATGGCTTTAATTGACAGTTATTTTAGGAAAGAATAGACGATAGTGATTTAGTAGGTAGTTTTCATTTTACGTATTTAGTGAGTATATAATCTGTATTTTATACGGTCAATTGATATGAGCGCGACACATCAGCTTTTTACTCTAAAACAGCGGTTACCGGCTGTTGCTTTAATATATTAAATGATATGCATTAAATCAAATCGAAAAAATTATGGAATATTAAATTTTTTTGAAAATCTAGTTTGATTTATTTACCTTTTAATAATTTCCAAAATATAACATACTTATACTATATTTGTTTATGTTAAATAATTAACGTTCTTTATACTAATTAATACCATAAGTGGGACATGTTTATTTTAAGGAAATCTCCATATTTTGATGTTCTCTAAATTTATTCTTAGACCAAAACTATATAATATTTACATTGAAGTCCCTTGCCCGGGTCCATCACACAGCGCTATTGATTAAAAACAATATAGTATAATTAAGTTGTTATATATATATATATATATATATATATATATATATATATATATATATATATATATATATATATATATATATATATATATATATATAGTTCCAAACTCCTTATCTTCTCAATCTCTATCATAAATACAGAAATACATACAAATATTGTTTTCACCGATTTCTTTTCTACCTCTTACTAATATCATATTAGTACATTATAACATTAAATTAAAAGTACGGTTAATTTATTCAAATGATTTTATTGAGACTGCCTCTTTATAAATCAAATCTAAAAAATATCGTGTTGTAGCACGAGATTTATACTAGTAACTATATTACCCTAATTAAGTTATCACATGCCAGCTACCACTAAGGCTTGTCTGAAATGCCCTTAATGATTGAGGGGAGATATGCGTGGGGAGATAATTACTCATGAAATTGTTTCCTAGATAGAATTTTTCCTTAATGTTAGGTTTGACAATGAAAAATGGGAGTAAAAAAATACATGTCTAGTTGATGAAAGAAAAGGCAAGATATAGAGGATGAAATGGTTGATAAATAGTAATCTATTACTCATATAATTGTTACATAAGGGGTGGTAGTTAATAGATTACCTCTTCTAAAGGGTAATGGTTACTACACCTTAAAAATTACCTATAACAATTCCCCCCAACTTTTTCAGGCCTATTTCCCTATCCCAGGCAGCCCTAAGTACTAAGTAAGGCACTAAACCCCACCCCCCTCCCTCTTCATCCAAAACTGAATAATTTGTTTACCTGACCACCACCCCACCGTAGAAGAAGTTGTAGCAAACAAAATTTGGCGACGAGTTATACTATGTAATTAGCTTTTAATATTATTATCATTACCATTTAATAGATCCATAATTTTACAGCCAAAAAAATGACCATGAAGGCGATGGTTGTTATTTAGTGGTACCGACGAATCTCAGGGGCGGATTTAGGGGGCCCGGGTGGGCAGATGTCTGCCATGAACTTTTGGAAATAAATATTTGTAAGTATCATAAATAGACATTAAGTTTATGTGGCTGAGGGTGGTAAGCTTTCATGCTAGGTTCAATCCCTGGTTCACCTTGAATTTTTGTTAAATTATTTTTGGTTATATGGGTTAAAGCCCATCTCTTTTGCAAGTTACAATCTATATTTAAAAATTGTTTGTACCAAGACTTGAACCTTTGATCTCAAGGCAATACAATAACTTTTCTACCATTAAACCACTTACGATTAGTGTTCATTTAAATACTAGAATATAATATATCTAATCTTAGGAGATACTCCCTTCATTCAACTCTACTTGGTACTTATGCTTTATGCACAAGTATTAAGAAGAATTTATTTTAGTAATATAAGTACAACAAGTGAATGATAAATAATATTTATTAAAATGAAAAAGTGGGGTAATGCCATAGAAATGCCAAATATACTGGGTAATGTAGTGGAAATTCATGTAAATAAGATGATATAATTAGGATAATATGAACCATATAAATTCCAAATATAGAAAGGTGTAGAATGGAGTTGAATGGACCAAAAAGGAATAAGTGTAACGTGGAGTTGAATGGAGGGAGTATTATTTATCATTTACTACAAAATACATTTATTTTAAAGTTAAATATTTTAGAAGAAAATTCTTAGAAGTAATTTTTAAATTAAAAAAAATTATAAAAACCAATTATTTGTCTATTTTTTTCGGAGGGAAAAATCCAAAAAAAAAAAAAAAAAAAGCGTCTTAAATGAAAGATATTGTATGCAAGGGACAAGTGCACAACAACACGGGTAAAGTAGGTGCTGGGTTGATTGGTCGCGCTAACACGTCGAAGTGCGCGGTGGCTTTAATTCTAGGATGCTCACGTTTGGCGGCGAGTGGTGAATGGTGAATGTTGTGGTGGTCGCCGGAGAGGTGCGAAATCGCACGGGCTGTGATAGTGGTAGCGGTTGATTGGTGGTGTTGACTTGTTTAGCGGTGAATGATTATGGTGGAGGAATGAGGTCTTAAATGGAGGTGGAGTTTAATGGTGAATAATTTAATGGTGGTCTTGGGCCGGGTGGAGATTTATGTGCTAGTTGAGTGGTGTTCGGTTGTTGATGGTTTGGTTTGGGTTGGGAAATTGGGGTGAAGAGGGTGAGCTTGAGTTAATTAAAAGTTAGGGGTACTTTGGTCATATATAATCTCATAACTTGTCAAAAAATAGAAACTAGAATCAAAAGGAACAGCCGAAAATGGAAACCGTAAATTCCTCAATGGACGAAGGAAGTATTAAATTATACTCCCTTTTTCAATTTCTTTTTCACAATGGAAACCGTAAATAACTCTAGTTGTTGTTAGGCACAATTCAATTTCTTTTTAAAATAATTTGATGCGTGTGACCATATCTAAAAGGCACCTTTTCGTCATCATTCTATTTGCTTCTAAAATCTTGTCGACTTTTCATTTTCTTATATCCTCAATCTTACAAGAAGTCCTCCATAAGTCTTTTCTTATTCAACAAGCAAATCCATCAGAATCTCCTTATCTTCTACTCTGTACATTTGATTCCCAAACTTAAAAAAAAAATGGCTTCATCTTCCTCTACATACGCCCTTTAAAGAATTAATGGCTTCATCTTCCTCTACATACGCCCTTTAAAGAATTAATTCAATGCATTGTTTTGGATAATGATGACGACAAGGAAATTTTATCAATACTCAATCAATACAATCTAATTTATTACCCCCGCTCTTATTTTAACAAGAATCAATACGATGGAGAATATCTGACGCCACCTTAAGTCATTTGTTTCAACCTCTTAAACATTTCAAAGGGAATATCTTACCATCAATAATTAATCTTGTCTTAGGACACTTCCCTAATACTCTTCCTATTTGCCCTCTTACCTTCCAACCATCAAGGGCTAGTGCAATGGTATCCTTAAATGCTCTTTTGGTGGGACAACATGGTATGAACGTTTGTCTAACTTTTATAGTCGTTAGAGAGTACTTCGCATTATTCCTTTGATAAGGTTAAATGTAATTTAGCACTACACCTTTTGACAGTATGTACAGTTGTTCTTATACTTGTTTCCTTCTGGAAACCAACGCTCAATTGCTTCTTCATGCCTAATGGTTTATGACCATCACCCTGGCAGATGTTGCCTATCTGACTGGCCTTTTCCCGGTTGGTCCTCTAGAAAATATAATTCCTTTTAACAACCGCCGAATTTCCAATGAAGCACCCCCCTCCTCCCGGTATATGCAGGTGTCGTTTACTTTCGGACTGACTATTTTGGTTGCAACAAGAAAGTTGTTTACAAACTATGTTGGAATTTTTCCGTGATAGGACCCCGTATACAAATTGTGTGAAAATTATTTTCCTTACATAGTCTTCTCTAGGCTTCTAATACTAAAAATGGTGGGTGTGTTCGCAGTATACTTCATAGTCTTCCTTACGTAATCTTCTCTAGCTTCTTATTTTTAGTCTTGGAATTGAAGACTATAAATAAGAAGCTACATGCCAACAAAAACACACACAATATACTTCATCACTTTAGAGCTACAATTGTATACTCTCTCTCAAATTATTCATAGTACTGGCTTGGTGCCCGTGGTTTTTTCCCATTTCATAGGGTTTTTCCACGTATAAATCTTTGTGTGAGTATGTTTTTTATTTATATTGCTCATAGTATAAACAATCAGGCTAAATATTCGAGCTAGGTAACCCCGCACTCATATTCCAAGCAACATCATCTTCCCTGCGTGAAATCTTGCCAAAACAACATACAAAAATAAAATGATGGGTCTTTAGTCATTTCAAGGTTACCTTTGTAATGGTGAAATGTAAAATTATATGTGGAAATATGACGATCTTATTGATTTTTCTGTGTGTTCAATATAATATATGCCCGTATATATATACATGAGACAAAGACTAAAACCCTAGATGAAATAAGGAAACCGACAATATTTACACAATATGAAAACTACCCATATTACAAGATATGACTCGATATCTTACGATATCTCAACACCCCCTTCAAATTGGAGTGTGGGGATTGACGATGCCCAACTTGGATAACAAATGTACAAACTGACGCATTCCTAAGGCGTTGGTTAGAATGCCTGCAACTTGATCAGATGTGTGGATATAAATCGGAGAAATAAGTCCATCTTGAATCGCATCCCTCACAAAATGACAATTGAGCTCAATATGCTTAGTACGCTCGTGAAAAACGGGATTACGCACAAGATATAATGCTGCATTATTATCACAGTGAAGACGAGCAGGAGAGTTGACAGATACACGGAGGAAACACAATATACCTCGTAACCATTTTACTCACAGGTGGCTGCTGCCATAACACGATATTCAGCTTCAGCGGAAGAACGAAAAATAGTGGGCTGTTTCTTGGTTTTCTAAGAAACAGGAGCACCTCCCAACAATACACAATATGTAGTCAGAGATCGACGCGTCAAGGGACAACTAGCCCAATCAGCGTCACAATATACCGATAAGTCAAGAGACAACCCAGACCGGAATAGCAAACCTTGGCCAGGATGACCATTAAGGAAACGGACTACGCGCAATGCAGCATGTTAACGTGTCTCTCGTGGCGCATGGATAAACTGTGACAAAATATGTAACACCCGCAATTTTCGTTTATGGTCTTAAAAGTATTTTAATAATTTAATTAGAGCAAATTACATTTAAATCGTATTTTTGGGTAAAAATATATTTTTGAGTTTAATATTAATAAATGTAATATTATTGCCCGTCTTAAGTGTATAGTAGCCCTAAGACGAAATTTCAAGTTATTTCCGACTCATATTGGGTTGTTTTGGGCCAAGACTCATTTAAGGACCCATATAATATCCTTCCTTCCACTCAAACCCTCAAACCTTTCTCCTTCAACCTCTTATTTCTAAGCTTCATATCACCATTGTTACACAAAAACTCTCCAGAGCTTAAGACTCTCATATTTTCTTCATTTCTTGTCCGATTTAGTTGATTTTCACGCCATTCTCTTCCTTTTCTCATCCTCCTTCTTTGTAAGTAAGAAAGTCGTCGTCTTTCTTCCCCCTCTCACCATTTTTGAAACCCTCCTCTCCCAATTATGGAGAATTCTTCATCTAACTTATCCTACTTTGTGTTTAGGTGAGAATTTGGACGACCCGGAAGCCGACTCTTACATAATTGAAGACTTGCTTGAAGAATAGGAAGCTAAAGGTAACGGTGATAGGTTACTCGGCTTTACATCGAAATTTTATGTGTATATGTGCTAAAATTTGGTATGCTTGAGTTATAAATTGATAAAGTTGTATGCTTGGATGTGTACCATGTCTTGGTCATGAATTAGCATGCTTAAATTATGAGAGTAATGGATGAATAAGTTGGTTTTGTGTTTCATGTGGTAGTTTTGCCTCAATTCATATATTTATTGATATTTGTCTCGAAAGTCATGAAATTGTGACGGTTTGATAATCAATTTGGAGTATGGTTGATGTTGGTATACAATACATGTTGTTCTTAGGCTCTTTACGTGTTTCCGTCCCATAAGCATGCTTGAAATTCATGTTGGAAAATGTGTTGTGTTGATTTTTGGTGAAAATCCGTGTGCAGGTGTCCCCAGCCGGTGGACCGGCTGTTGATCAACTGACCGGCTGGGAGCATTCCAGTAACAGTGGTTTTGTAATTTGTATGTATCGTCCCAGCCAGTGGACCGGCAGCTGGTTGGCCGGCAGAGAAGACACTGAAGAGCTGGAAATTTTGCTTGGCTGTTGTCCCGGCCGGTGAACCGGCTGCCGATCCACAGACCGGTGTCGAACATTCCAGAGTAATTATTTTAAAATTGTGTGGATGTTGTCCCTGCCGGTAGGCCGGCAGCCGGTCCACCGGCAGGCAAACCCTATGTTTCAGATTTTATATAAATGACCGGTGTGCCCTGTCGGTTGGCCGGCGACCGGTCACACGGACCGGCTGGGAGCCCCTGATTCTTTATTTTATTTCTTATTCGTTCACATGTTTAATGAATGATACAAGTATGAATTGTTTACATCTTTTCACATGAAATGTTATCTAATAATCATGTTTAAGCCATTATAAGCATATATCCGTTTGATGTATTTAATGACGTGATTAAGGTATGATTTCCTTCTAATGAAAATGTTTTTACCAATTGGTTGAGTTGCTTAATTCATGTACATCTTATCTTACGCCCCTCTTTGGTTGTTTGCCAAGTGTGGGTATACTCTTAAATGTCCGCCTCCTTAGACCGTTTGTCTAATGTAGGGTACTTGGTCACCGTTTGTGCCCAAGTCTTAGATGTAGAGTATCATGATCATGTATGAGCTAAACTTGTACCGTTTGTGCAATTATTATCATGTTTTGAGTATGTTTATCATTTGATGCGAGTTTTCTCTTGTGAGTTGTCATGTTTCCCGATTCTTACACATTGTATCTTATGCCCCTCTTTGGCCGTTAGCCTAGTGCGGGTTTGCTCTTAGATTTCCGCCTCCTTAGGTCGTTTGTCTAACGTGGGGTACTCGGTTGCCATTTGTATCCGAGTCTTGGATACGGCCGTTAGTCGTATGTCGTTCGGGGGACGTTATACTTCGAGTACTCAGTTGCCATTTGTATCCGAGTCTTGGGCACGGCCATTAGTCGTATGTCGTTCGGGGGACGTTATCCTTCGAGAGTCTAGTCAGATTTAGACTAGGACCGTTTGTCCTACTGAGTGGAGTTTGAGTCTAGAGTAGTGAAGGTCTTGTGTGGTTTGAATAGAGTACGTGTCATCTTATATTTGAGTTTGTCTTGGTTTGGATCATATCCGCATTAGGGGTGAGATGCAAGCCACCTAGTATCGATATGGTTGGCGGGATTGATG
>VHZZ01004330.1:45100-55286 GCA_009801015.1 Silene noctiflora | reverse complement strand
AAAAAAAAAAAAAAATATGATGTTAACAAGATAAGAGAAATCATATGTATTGGGCTATTTAGTTAGTGGACCTATTTTTAATGGATCCTAAAAACTAAGTTTAATGAAATAAAGATGTTGTTGGAAAAAAAAAATGTTGTGGTGTATAGGTTACATTGAGAAGTTGTAGACGGGAAGAGATTGAAAGAAGTAAGATGGCAAGGTTGGAGCAAATGGAGGAGGTTGACCAGAAATACTCAAAGAAAAACAAGGATGATTTCTCAACCAAATTCTTCGTCTTTGTTGATTATCTCTTCCTTTTAATCTTCTTTCTATTCTTATGCTTTATCCTTCTCAAGTTCTTCCGCACCTAGATTCCTTCCCACATATTTTCAGGTTCATATTTTCATTCTTTTCTTCTTTTTTTTTTAATTTATTCATCTGTGTATGTATGTCATGCCTTTAGTCTCATCTGATTTCCACATAATATAGGATTCAGATATAGGTAACGAATATGTGGGATTGGTAATGGGCGCACTCTCAGTTTTGGTGGTGGAGTCGGGGCGATCGATTTCAGCCATTATTGTTTCCATCAATATAGTTGAACAAATCATAGCCAAGGAGAAGGTTTTCAATTTCGAATTTCAAGGTGAGAGATGTTTGTGGAGTGAGCATAGTACAGGTACAGTTGGTGAAATTTATAAACATCAGAGATTTTGTGGGTTCGTGAAAGTTTGGGATGGTGATGTTGTTGATAGCCATGGGGAAATTGTGTCAGAGGGCCCAAAAAAATGGTGATGGGGTGTTTTTTGGAAGGATTTTATGCTCTGGTTACCAAGTAAATTATGCGAATTCATATTGATGATTTACAGTAAAGTGAGGTACAAATCTATAATGGTACAATGCTTAAGCCTTAAGGACTAATGGTAGTACCGTGATCTCAGCCGTGAGATATGGCTACTATTGTGCTAGGAATCCAACAAAATAGGCTAACAAATACTCCCTACGTCCCAACTATTTGTCTGCCTTTAATTAAAATACATCTCATGAAAGAATAAAATAGGTAAACAATGATTGAGATACCACGAGTAATTGTTGACTACAATACATTTTGCTAGTAGGACTATAGATTTGGACACTTGAATGATTCGTATTCAGAAACAGTATATTTGTCATTTACACAAATTTGTATTTGTAATTCAATTGTAGGATAAAAGTTTCAGTTCTTGTAATTAGCCTTGCAGATGAGCTACCAGTTAACAATATTCTCTGCTTCTGTCATGAAATTTTATGTGTATGTTGACTTATGCTTCATTAACGATTAACTGATTCTATACCTATTTACATGTAAGTACATGTTTGGTAGAAGGTAATCTCCATTAAAAAATGGGGAATGTAAGTAGGGAAAAGGAGGGAGATAATGCTCAGATGTTATCCTCAATATGTAAACTCCATGACACAGTTAGACATAATCAATGACACTCTGATCCTTGTGACCCTTTCAATCTCTTCCGTCTTTTTTTATTAAATATGATCCAAGTGTGATTGCGAGCATTGCTGCATGGTTTGGGGTTTGGTCAGCCCATCCTCAAATGGAATAGCTTGTAGTTGAATAAGTGTGTTTGCAAACTAGGTTGCTGGATTTCTTTATATTTGATTTAGCAGATTTCAGCGAACTCAGAACCCATTCCCCTAACCGAACCGAACACACATCATGCAACATTGGTGGGAGTTATATAGAAATAGGTCTGTGCTGGTATTGGCTTTTCTTCATGAGTTTACATGATGTTGAGCTCTCTAAACTATCTATAACTTGCATCGTGGTCCAATCGAGATAGTGTTATCTTAGTTTGAAAAGCGCACCTGTGGATTATGAGTTACTTTTTGACAATGAGAACCGAACTTACATTGTTGTACCTCGATTTTTGGGGGCTTAAGGTTCCAATTTCTTTTACTAGATCATCAAGATTAAGTCAATATAACCAATCAGGATTGTTAAGGGATGCAAAGGGAAAGATGTCTATAGATCTTGAGGTTACCTCGGGAGTAGGAAGAGATGATTTTGACTTGGTCATCAGGGGTGGTGAAGATTATTTTATGTTTTGGTGCGTCTTGCTTTTTTGTCTATAGATCCCAAACGATATTTAGTGACTAGTGTGCCTTGCTTTTGTCTATAGATCCCAAACGATATCTAGTGACTAATGTGCCTTGCTTTTGTCTGTAGATCCCAAACGATATCTAGTGACTAGTGTGCCTTGCTTTTGTCTATAGATCCCAAACAGATGACATACAATATGGAAAAAAAGTCTGTTTCATATTTATCTTGTAAATTTATGGTATTTCAGTATTGTAGAGGGTGTAGATCTTTTCATTAGAATCTAAACGTATGACTGCGATCTATTTCTATGCTCTGCATTTGAATTTTTGACGCAATTTTTGCATTGTGACCCATTCTCTTGTTATCTGGCATTCTAGCATATTTATTCCTGAATGCCAACTGCCAATATAACGCAAGAAACATGCATATTCAGCCTATGCATCAGAATGAACCAAGGCGGTGTTTGGTTGAAGTGTATATAATGGATTTGGGTAATTCTAATGTTTGTTTGGCTTATTTTGGAATGGACTTAGATACTTGATGGATTCTAATTGGATTCCAACCTCCTTGAATCCCTCTTTTACCCTCCCTCTAAGATTCCAACTCTATTCCCCCTAGAGTAGAAGTAACCAAACCAATCAAATTTAAATTGGTATGGAGAACTAAACTCATTCCTATAGTATGTCATTCCAATCCATTTCACTCCACATTCTTGGGCCGAACAGCCCTAAATACATATGGTATAGAAAGCCTTATTCTCTGAACATGAAATTCCGGTTTCACCTCTTTTCCCATGAACATATTTCTTTTGCCTGACGTTGTCCTGACCCTATTTGTCTCTCTATTGCAGGCTGTTTCTTTTTATGCTGCAACATTTACGCTCAAGCGTGATAGATATCTCATTTCTTCTAATTGCTCGGTTTTATGTTTCTCTACAACATGAGCTGCGAGTTGCATTCAGGTAGGTTCACACTTGGTGTCCATGGCAACTCAATAGTGGTTAGCTTTTTTATTAACTTAATGCTGCAACAATAGCCAGTGCTAGTTATAATTCTATTGGAAGTTATGTGATCGGTGATAATCGTGTGATCTTAACATTATCTTGTGGTACTTGTGGCTGCCAGTTGAGCTTTTTTTGTTCCTTCATTATGTTTGAAATGTATTTTGTAGATACACCATATCTTATTATCTTATGCTACCGAATTAACTTATCAAGGATAGTTTTTAATCATATCTACTGAACGTCTATTGACATGCAAGGTTTCTCATTGATTTGCTTCCCCTTCTCGTCATCTCAATTTTGCTTATAAGGTACCACTCGGATATTTTTGTTTGGAATAAAGTACCACTCTCAGTTTTGCTTATAAAGTACCCTTCGGTGTGCAATGGGTAAACCCTCGGGCATACGTGATAGCCTACGTTATAGCTTGCAAATGCAAACCACGTAAACTAGGTAAGCCACCTTAGAGTAACAGGCTCAAAGTCTAGAAGGCATAGATAGGCTTAGGCCATAAATACTCCACAAGATTTTGCTCTTAGGGAAGCTTGAGCGGTTGAACCTGAACCTTTTGAGAATTTCATTCAAGTTTTAACCATTAGACTCCACCCTTGCGGGGTGTGCCAACGAAATTACCTAAGAACCTCTAAAGCTTCCATGTGCTGACTCAACAAAGGAAGATGTGTTCAACTTCCTGTAATGGAAGAGTAGAGTAAACAACCTAGTTAACATAGGAGTTTTTTTTATTTATAACATTAACATTAAGCAATCTTGAGTTTTGTTGATATAGTGAGAAGCCAAACTCAACCGAAGTAATCGACTAAAAAAGTATTGAGTGAAAAATGTAAAGGCATAGGTGGTTCATCTAAGTGGTAGATTGTCTCCATGCTAACTGCTGCCAGTATGGCCGCAAAATGCAGTGAATGTGGTAGCGGCCTTGATTTCATACCATGGACTCAAGTCACCAAAAGGCAGGTTTGTCGAAACGGTGCTGAGCATTGGGTCTATAATCCATTAAGGCTTGGAATAAACACATGCCCGTCTGGGTCTAGAATGAAACAATTGAGCTTCTTCCTGTCATATTGTTTTCTTTCAGGTTGTTACGTGCATGGCTTGACTGTTAAAAAGAACGATGTTGACAAATGACAATTGAGGAATAGAAACAAGGTTGTTTTGTTCATTTTTAATAGTGTATTTTTGGGCACAGGTAGAGGCGTGTAGCAATGGTTTAGAATGGTTATGAAGGCTAAAATGAGAATTCTTAGCACCCGAAGAGCCCAATGAGACCGAAAGTAGCACTAGCACGGTTATAGACGTCTAATGATTTGGGCTTCAGCGAATGGGTGAAAAAATAAGTTAGGGGTTGCTGCTATTCGCTGTTAACATGTTATTTCAAATCGTCGACAATATTTAATGAACTTGCAACTTCACCTATTTCATATTTTTCACTACCTTCTACATAACTTTGAAAAAAAAAAAAAAAAAGTTTTCATCATAACGACTACGTAATCAAGCAAATTGAAACGACTAACTAACGTAATTAAATAATCGATTCAATCTATTAGTCGCCGCTTTGATTCAATCTATTAATCGCCGCTTTGAACGACTATCAGGGATGAACAATTAAGGTAAACATGTGAAAGAGGCATACACTAAGGATTCTAGTGATAAACAAGTGTCAACACACCATAAAAGAGCATTCGAACAAAGGTTTAGCTGCATAAGCATAAACAACAAGAACATAAACCCACCCTAAAAGAAAAGAACAAGTTGGAAGATACTCCATACCAAAAACCAAGGAAGAATTTCTAGAGAGAAGCACTCCTCCCACTCCTCCCTAAAAATGCCTAAAAAGAAAAAGAAATAGAAAAAATCCAATGAAACTTTACTCCCCCAAATTTCCCCTGCGTTCTCTAAGTCCTCCTCCACAAAAGCTTGCAACTTGACTGCTTTTCATCTTCTATTTGATTTAGTCAGATTTATGACTTTGATAAAGCCAGTTTTTGCTTCGAATCTTTCTMTAATTGAGTTTGATTGGAATCATTTATGCTTATCCAAGATCCTTCTTGGTAAGCTATTGTGTGAATATAAATCGACAAAACGATAATTGTCTTGGTGTTTATCATTCCTTCGGTTTGAGTGATTTAAGATCTATTGTTCTTGTCCTGAAATCGATTCCGATGAAGGATGTTCGTGATACTCTCGTCGGTGTGGTAGGGCTGTTTGCCACTAAGTGGCAGAGACAAACCTGCCATGTCTTTGAGTTGCTTTTAACACAAGAAATGATGAGGAATTACTCCGATGGTAGGTCCATGTTTGTGTGTTTCTCTTGTCAAGAAGATGAACATAGAAGTTGGTCACTTTTTTCAGCAGTAAGTCGTCATTCTTCTATCAAATTGTCCAATTTTGAGACTCTACTATTATTGATTTCAGTCAATTTGCCTAGTCGTTTAGTGTCTTTATTTGTAGACACATAAGTGCTCTCCAATCTAGTCAAGGAGAGCTTTCCTCAGTCCTTTGTCTACAGTAAAGAGATTTTCGATTTAGGTGTGTCCCAAGCAAAAAATTTTGTAGTCAATGTTTTATACGATCAGATTGTTTACTTTGAATGCTCAACCATCTTTTTGAGATGGAGTTTATTAGCGCAAGGATTTAAACTGTTGAATTATTCCGATAGTCGTTCTGATTGTAACCATGGCGTTTTGGTCCAAGATAACACCTGTTTGTACCTTGAGGAGGTTAGAACCAACTTTAAGTTCGGAAATTGTATGTTTGTTCGTTCAACCAATAGTACATGGAACATTGCCCATGAACTTTTTTGGTTGGCTGCTTATAACTATTGAGAGAGTAGCATTTTGTGACATTAGAAAGTCATATATGCATCAATTTGTCTTGGTGAATTTTGAATGAATATTGCCTTTTGGAATGTTAGGGGGACCAAAAGAAAGAATTTTGCGGAAGAACTTAATTTCTTTTGCGCGTCAAATGGTATTAAAATCTTAGCTATATGTGATACTAAATCGTCTTCTAAACCTGAACCTTGTCCGATGGCTAGTTTTGGGTATAATAATTGCGATTTTATTCCTAGTGTTGGTTATCAGGTGGTATTTGGTTATTCTGGAAATAGTCTATCTCTATGACTTTTTCAATTAATGTCACCTTTAAGTCGAAAAGATTCATTGCTTGTGAAGTGAACGATTTAAAGTTTTGCCTTTTATCTGTTTATGCTCCACCCCAACCGGTTGATAAATCGGAGTTTTGGAATGAATTCCAAAATTTTGTCCTTAACCTTGACTTGTTTTTCTTAGTACTACGGGATCTTAATGAGATTAAAAGTCTTAGTGAAAAAGAAGGGGGTGCAAAACAAAAGCGCGTTGTTTGAGATTAACCAACTTTTTAAGTAATACTAATTGTGTGGATCTACCTTTTTCGGATATTTTTTTTTACTTGGAGAAAAAAGAAAACTGGTTCGGAAAATCTTTATGAAATCCTTGATAGAGTCTTAGCCTCTCCTAATTGGATTAGTATTTATCCAAACATGCAATTTGTGCATCATGCATTCACTAGCTCCGACCATTGTCCTATTTCCGTGAAATTTCATGACCAAATTCATAAGAAACCCCCACCTTTTCAATTTGAACTTATTAAGAGATGATTTTAGTAAGCTCGTAAAAAAAGTGTTGGCAGTACCAGTTCCAAGGGTCTTATATGTTTTGCCTTTCTCAAAAATGCAAATTCCTAAAGCAAAAGGCTAAAAAATGGAATCAATCTACTTTTGGAAATATTTTTAGACAACTTTCTGATGAGTCATATTTATATACATTTAGATGCCTCCCCTTTAGTTGTTTTGATATGGTTTTCGTGCTAGAATACGTTGTTTATATGTTATTTATGCTAGAATGAGATATTTTCGCATTTTGGTGTTTTAATGCAGAGCATTTTAGAGGATAAGAGCACCGCAGATATGACAATACGGAACACACGAAGCATGCACGGAAATCTAGATAAATAAAGAAACAGAAGAGAAAAGAAGATTGCACGAAGAAGTGAGAAGAGTTGGGATCTATCAAAGGAATTAAATGTCGAGAGTTTAAGACTGCGAGAATAGAATACTCGATCGAGTATGTATGTACTCGATCGAGTATCGGCCCAGTTCCGTCTCGTACGAGGACTTTTCTAAACCAATCTATCTTCTATTATAAATACCAAACTTGATACCTATTGTAGGATTACGCTTTATTTACATTAAAAACTCCTAGAAAACTTAGTTTAGTATTAGCTATTATTATATTCTTCCAGATCTACGCCTTGCTTTACGGTATTTTGTTAATCGTTCTTCATTAATTATTAATTCAGGTTCTAGTTTTACATTTGCTTTCTTGTTCATCTTATTCATGCTTTTAATTATGTTTTCTATTTATCTTATTGTTGTTATCATTATTAGTATGAGTAGCTAATTTCGTAATTTAGGGTGAAAGGGATCTAGGTTGTTAGAAGAGGTTTATCTTAAATAATTAGTCTCGCAAACTAGGATTTTCACCGACCAGGTTAAGACTAGTATAAGCTGCGACAATTAAATAGAACTAGTTTAATGATAGCGACCGCATGTTAATAGAATCGACCGATATTATGACCTTAAACAACATAATTGCTCAATTGATTAGTTAAATCATCACCCCGATAACTGGCCTAGTAAACTTGATCCCTAAACTCTTTAATATTATTGAACTTATATTTTATTTCATTGCAATTAGTTTAGTTAATCAAACCAAAATTCTCCCAAAAATTGTTACCTTAAGACAAATTATTACATTAGCAAATAGATTATTACCGCCTCCTTGTGGAATCGACACCTTTCTTGCCACTAGCTATTTGTTATTATTGAGTTGGTTTTAGTTTGATTGAGGTGATACGACTAAAACCTTATTAAATTTGGCGTCATTGTTGGGGAGGCAACTATTTTCTGTTTGTTTTTGCTTAATTTGTCTTTCGTCTCGGGGAACTTTAGTTCCTTGAGACAGTTTTTATATTTTTCTTGTTGTTTTCGTGTATACCCAGGTCTAACAGGTCGAACATTGTACCTTTTGATCCCGAACCAGAGAAGACATTTTGCTACAGACGAAAATTTTATAGAGAAATCAGTCCGGTGGAAGACTTGAATACACCTGACGCCGATTACGAGCTATTTACTTTTGCAGAAGATCAGTCCTTAGAAGAGGACAACCAATTTCTGTCACTTCTATTCCTCCAGTAACCAAGGTGCCTACATTAGCAAGTCACTCTGATCCTACTTTGGAGTCCATCCTTAAAGGATTCAAGCTCCCTAATACTGACAAGGGAACTTTTGAGATTCGCCCCTCCTATATAAATTTGGTGGAGCGAAATATGTTTGGAGGAGGACCTGGAGAAGACCCTGCAAAACATATGGAGAAGTTTGTCACGTATTGCTGCTCTATCCCTTTGTCTGCTGGGGTAACCCAGGATCAGGTGAAGTAGGTGTTATTTCCTTTATCTCTACAAGATGGTGCTGCAGAGTGGTTACGAGACTTAGACATGGAGGCTTTGGGCATTCTTTAGCTCTTGCATTCTACAAGAGGTATTTCCCACTCTAGAAGACCAATGCTCTGAGGAGTCAGATCACTAACTTTAAACAAAGTCCTACTGAAGACTTCAATGAAGCATGGATTCGTTTCAAACGATTAGTCGCTCCGTTCCACATCATGGTTTTCAAATCTGGTTCCTCTGCAACGAGTTCTATAATGGGTTATACGATGATCACAGAGCTTTGCTAGATTCCTCAGCTAATGGGAGGTTTCAAAACAATACGAATGATGCTAATGCATGGAAATTGATTGATGAGATAGCCACTCACACTGCTGAGTATGGTAATCCAAGAGGGAGTGCTAGAGGTGGAGGTTCAGACAGTGCTATTGTAGCACAATTAGAGGCATTTACTCCTAAAATTGTAGAATTGCAGACGACTCAGTCTTTGGGTCAACAACAGACGGTTCATGCCATGGTTCAACAAGAGGTTCCTTGTGAGAGACGCGGGATGGATGGTCACATTGCCGCGAGATGTATGAGTACAATTGAACAAGTACATGCTTTCCAATCATTCAAGCAAGGTACTCTCTATTCCAACTTCTTCCTTGAAAGAAGTCAGAATGTATCTACTCCAACCCCGCAGCCGAACGCATATGTCATTCCTCAGAACCGCGGTAATCAGCCGAGTTACTATCAAAGGCAGCCTCAACAATTTAAGCCATTGCAACCTCCTCAACTAGCTCCTAATAATTATATAGCTGAGATGAAAGTCATGTTGCAGTAGAGTTTGATGATTCAACAAAAGAAAAATGCGTAGATTTCTGAGCTCATGGCTCATAATAAGATGCTTGATACTAAAGTGGCACACATGGCAGTATAAAATCCATCTAAACAGCCGAAAATCTTCCTCCTCAAGGTAAAAAAGCGCATGAGCAAGTAAATGCTATTTTCTTGAGGAGTAGAACTTCTTATGCAAGTCCAGAGATGCCTACTAATGAGGATGATGTTCCTTACATGCATCCTAAGGAGTTGAGTAACCTAGAGTTGGGTGATGACGAGAAAGAATCAAGCGAGGCTAGGACACAAGGCAAGAAAAACAACAAAAAAACCGATATTACATTGGGTACTCGATCGAGTGGCCCAATACTCGATCGAGTACACCCTCTTGATGATGGTGTTTCTCGTTTTTCCGCTACAACAGTTGGTAAACAAAGGGTACTCGATCGAGTAGACCCTAAACTCGATCGAGTATCCCCCGTGACTGATGACGATGATCCGCGAGTTTAGAATAAGGAGAAATAAGTCGTGCCTATAAAAATTACCTTACCTTTTCCACATCGACAACAAAAATCCCTGCTAGATAAGCAATTCGGTAGGTTCATGGAGGTAATTCGAAATTTACAAGTGAGTGTGCCTTTCACTGAGTTGGTCACTCAAATGCCGGCTTATGCTAAGTTCTTAAAAGAAATTTTAACAAGGAAGCGGTCCTTTGATGAGGTAGAGACCGTTGCATTTACTCAACAATGCAGCGCTGCATTACAAGCCACTTCGCCTCCTAAGCTTAAGGA